>CAJVPI010001092.1:0-16736 GCA_910592345.1 Paraglomus brasilianum
GCGAACCGTGTCTATCTTAGTCATTTCAAACAATCACCTCAAGCTTTATATTGCACTTCTCCAAAGTATATAGAACGCCAAAATTCCTCAAACCTGGTAATAACAATGTGGGTGAAACTTGAGGGAAAACCAGATTTTGAAGAGGTCGTCGAAAAATCTGATTATCAAAATAATAATCCAAACGTACACAACCTCAAGACTCTTCTTCGCAAGAGGATCAAAATCCTTAAAGATATTCAAGAACGCGATATCGAGCTTTTCGCATTCTCGAGTCCAACTGATACAAAATTTATCCCGGCGGATACCACTCTTGAATCCCTAGATGTAAAAAGCTCTACCAAAATCCTTGCTCGATACCCGCTCTCAAATTTGAGTAGTAAGTAACGACGTTTTTTCCTACATTTTCATCTCCTTGCCTACTCATTTGTCTTCTCCACAGTTAAAGTGAATCTCAGGTTTTACCGCACCACGGCCGAATGTGTAATTCCACATTCTAGTGGTTCTCTGAGTTTATTACGAGAGGCCGTAAAAGCAGAGTTTGACAGATTAGAGAAGATATCAACGAAACGACCTCTGTTTTGAATATACTCAGGGCGAGTTGAAAAAGAAAATTGACAGTGAATTTCATTTCAACATTATTGTGAATAATACCAAGCCAAACGATCAAAACGAGCGTATTCTCGACCTCAAAGTTCAAATAAAAGGCCAAAAGGCGTACGGGGAGTGGAAAATGAGCGAGGTCGCCAAACTTTACAATAATGCATTTAAGTCTAGTGAAACGATGGCGAAATTCTCCATAGATGATCTTCCAGAATCGTCTCCACCCCTGACTAGTGAAGATTTGGAAAGCTTTATCAATCAACTCAAACAGAAGTTGTTTGCATTCCAAGCGGTTACCACCAACGAGGCCACAGCTCGTGAATTCATTTCCATCTTTATGACATGGGCAACTAGTCATGTCAGAAAAAACAATGACAACACGACACAATTAGCGGTAGAAGTTGACCTTGATGGGACCCGTGGATATGGCAGTGTGGATATGGAAACTTTATACAATACCTTTTGACCTTAGTGACTGAAGCTAAAATGTCAGAAATGGAGAAGGGTGTCGCCAAAAATCTGATACAGATTTACAGTGCAGTTGAGGTAATTAATGTCTTCATTTTATCTTTAACTTGGCATTCCTTAACGGATAATACTAAAGATTGTCTTCTAATGTCCAGGAAATTCAGCGACTAGGCAAACGAAAACTCGGTGAAACTGATTTCGAGAATTCTCCCGTAATATTTGGTATTGTAACTACTGGAATCCTTTGGCGCTTCATCCGCGTGACTGGTCCATTGGGATCTCAAAAAGTTGAAATTACTGCGGAATACAATTCTGGGCTTGGTAGTGCAACATTCGGCAATACGCAAGGTGCAAAAGATGTGCTTCTCATATTGTCCGGGTACTACAAGCGCAAGCTCAGACATTGAGAAACAATGTAAAGCGTTCAAGAAATAAGTAGTTAGGATAAAGATATCACATATAGCATGGTGGGAAGAACAACTAATGGTAAAACGCATGTAATGTGACCTTATCTATAGTAACAACTATAAATTCATCAACTATATCATTGTTTGATAAAAGGTCGTTCACAAATTTTTATTATTGCTCATTTATAATTGTTGCATTTTCTGGATGGCTTACCATAACAACAAGACAAATGTGGGTTAGCGTAGATTTTATTTTCGCCGGTTCGTGTTGCACAGCCGGATAAATCGACGCGATATTTTTTCGTCGCAAGTTTAAATAAATCTGCAAATATATAAAGCACATAATATCAAGCATGTCTTCCGAACTAGATTTACTCAAACAAGAAAATGCTAAGCTAGTGGCCGAAAACGCTTCACTCTTGGCTAAGGAGGCAGGGTTTATTGCCAGAATCGTGGAGTTAGAACAGACCGCCAAAGAAAATGCCGAGCTTAAAGCCAAAGTCGCGAAATTGGAACAGACTGCAGAGGAAAATGCTGAGCTTAAGGCTAGAGTCGCGAAATTGGAACAGAAGCAGTTACAAAATGATATTTCTTCCAATACTGGTTCATCCAACTCCTCGTTCATATCGCCAGAAGATAAAGAGGTCGATGATTTTGTGGATTTGAAAGTTAAAGAAAAGATTAGTAACGAGATAAGAGATAGAAACAGAGAAAAAAAGCTTTAGCGCTCGGCTGGAAAACAAGCCCAAGACTTATTGCAATTTCATGAAATTACATTCAGAGATATGGAGTCACGACCCCAAGTTAATCATAATACAAAAACCGTCCCTCAGGGAACGATCAAAGTCATGTGATTTTAACAGAGTCGCCTTCGTTGCAAACTGAAGTGTCTAAATTAGAACAGGACGATGAAATTGATAAAAACCAAATCGTTGAACAAGGTTTAATACAAGAATTGCATTTACCTACTAAAGAAAACGACAATTCGAAAATAAGGTTCGTGATATTACAGCCGATGGTAAAATAAAAGATAAAACGGCCAGAACAATGATTTACAAAGAAATGAAACCTTTTCTTTCTAATATCACACAAGATAACTTGCGCAAAAAAACTCGTAGAGCTAGAAAACTTCTTATGTTATTCGGAAAAGATGGGGTTGGAATAGATAAAATTAAGCAAGTCACTTATAGCGCGAATGAGATTTCAAAACTGACTAATGTCCAGATCCAAAGTGTTATAAATCAAGTGACTTTAAAAACCGTTCCCTCAGGGAACGATCAGACTAATGCAGAGGTGAGTGCTTTATCTAATGCACGAAGTGCTCACACAAGTGTATCATCTAATTCAGCTCATAATCGTGATTATTTTCGTAATAAAATATTAGGTCGATACCCTGATATATATAGAGAATTTAGCAGTGAAAAATTTGATTGCTATGGAGCTATTGATAAGTCGTTATGTCCAGCATGTAAATTAAGTCATAAGGATGAGAAAAGTATAAGAGGTAAAAATGAAGCCGGATCTTATTTTATTAACAAGAAATTGAAATAACTGCGTAAATGAATAATTACATAAACCTGGTCAAGTGGATAGTGATATTTTTTTTCTTGACAGCTACGTGATTTGAATTGACTTGCATTGATATAAAACGATAACATGTCTTCTGATACTACCTCTAGCAAGATATTAACTGATGACTATTGCAAATGGCATGCTAATTTAGTTGATTTACCAAGTTCTCAGACAGATGAAATTCGTTCTAGATTATATAAAGCATATATGGAAGAGACTGGACTCGATCCTTGGATAAAGTCTGAAACTTCCGAATCCCCACAAAGCGAAAATGCTGATAATCATATCCTACAGGACAGTTCGTTGGAAACTCAGGTGAGGGTACCGCAGATGAATGTTCTACCTATATCCCCTAAACGCCAATTTCCAATTTCTGTTCTACCTAAAGACCCGGAAGAAAGGCAACAACACGTTATTAAAATGGTATTAGAGCGATTTCCTTATTTAACTCTGAAACATAGTTTTAAAAATAATTACTTTGATTTTAATAGATCGGTACCCTGCCCTTTATGTAATAAAAAGAAAATATTAGAGGGTTTTTGGGGTAGTGGTCAATCCAAATAGTAACAGTAAAAGTATAAACTACTGATTTCGAATATTAATGTCATTGACTAAAAGAATTGGAAAAATTCGATTTCAAAGTAGGGCAATATCAGAATATTGTGGCTGACCTGAAGACATGTGAGTGGAATCTTATTATTGTACAAGTTGAAAGTATTCTTTGTCTTGATTTTCAAGGCCTGATGAAGCTGAAATTCTTAAGCAAAACCTTATGCTCTTTTGCTGATAATATGACTCTACAATGTCATTATTTATTATTATGGAAAATATATGCTTCAGGTGATATCAGAGTAAGAGGTAAAGATGACATTCGGAATTGGGGTATGAATAATAATGATTGGGTTAAACTTTGTGACATAGATTTTGTGAAAAGATATTTTAATCTATATATATATAACAGATTATTTTAATCAACTGTCTTAGGAATTCTTTTGAATCAAATCAAAACAAGCATTAAATGATACACATAATTCCACAGTTACAAATAATTTTATTAGTATTAGTTATCTTTGTGCCCATTTCAACTATTACTATACCAACTATGATTACTCCCCACAACATAACCTGAATTTGTTACAAAAAATTATGGTCCATTCCACAAAAACTACTCCAAATGTTCATCTTGCAGCTCATTCAACTTTACCACATTTTAATTGGGTAACTTGCCAATTCTAAGTAGAGTCACTAATGTTTCTAATATTTACCCATGATAGATTCATAAATTTTCAGCAAACTTCCCTGGCCTTTGGGCAATCAGTCACTGCAGTGGGTTGATAAGTTTAAGTTATCATTTCTATCTTACTATCAGATGGTAGACAAGCCTTGCTTTCATCTTTGTTCAATCTCCCCATCATGCCAGCATTCTAGGTGATTTCCCTTGACTGGGAGGTTGGTGAGTTGTATCCCAACATTAATTGATGGTCCTGTTGAGAAGGACCACAAAAATTCAGCCTTGCTATTGCTCCATAAACAGAAAAGAACTATAAAATTTACATAACAATTAATATTAATATATTGTTCTGAGCTTGGAATGTTATATTACAATGATGGCAACCACCATACTATCAACCGTAATTGGTAAAGACATTACTACTATTACCTGAAAACCAGAGACATTCCTGAAGTTAAGGTCATGCTCTGAGCTTGTCTCTGTAAATCACTGGATTGCATGTGCATCCACAGGTACTTCTCACCAGTAAGTTATTGCTCAGCAATAATGTTCATCCTTGTATATGAAAAATTTCTGCCAGAGATGCAGAAATACCCAAAAATCAAATGTGGCCTGCTTTTGGTTTTGAGTTTTTTAAAGATGTCAAATATGTATTTTTTGTGAGTATGATATCAATTGCAAATCAACAATTATCAACAGTTTAAATCAGTGTTTAATACACACTTTATCTTTCCTTTAGTGCTAGTCTCAGTTTTTTCTTCCTCATGTCTGAAGAAGGAAGTTGGATAAGCCCAATGTTAGTAAAAGCAAAACTCCTTGTAATATTAGGCTTGAGATGTAATACCTGCTCCGTGTACGTGTTTTTTGACAGAACAGACATGATAGTTGAAAGCTTGTTGAGCTTGACTAATGACCGGCGAGATATTTCTTCTCTGATTATGATCCGCTTGAGCTGATGTTGTTTAGTACTCATGTGTAACGTGATGCAGAACCTGCGGGATGCATCAGACCCGGCGCCTAATCAACAGAATAAGAAGCGGTTGTGCATAAGTTGAGTACATGCGAACAGTCGGGCAGCCTATTTGCTATCCAAGGCGGGTCCAAATCATCACCATTTAATGCGTAAGAGTATTAATTCTTTGCTAACGAGAATCATCTTGTTCGGTTTGAAAAACTTTGAGTATTGTCGCAACACAAAACGTAAAGTGAACAGCGAATGATGAATGGCAAATTTTCAGATGTGTTATGCAAATTGGAGCTGCGACACACTGTTTCAATTTCGTCATAAGAGTATTATTATAACCATAAATTACTCACGAACAGGGAATAACAAATCAACTAAACTAGTATTAGATTAGTACAATATAAGCGGGTGTTAATATGGCATATGTTGAACTTTTACTTTCTTTGATCGCAGCTTTTTATTACCAATTCTGAGACGCGTTTTTGAGCTGTGCGGTTTATCTTCAACGGTATAAGTGTTCGTTCGATGATCCGTCATTCAATTCATCTATTATATAAGCTGAGAAGCCAGCGTTGTTGAATTTATATAAGATGTAGTTGGTGGTGGTGGTATCTATAACACGCTTTTTACGTACCGAGAAATGACAAGTTATCTGACGCAGTAGTTTCTGTTATATAGCGGTAATATAGTGTGTAAAGAAATTATTGATTTGATCACTGAGCAACAACGACCATACATAGCAATCAACATGATTGATACCTCGTTTGATAGCTAAAATGTCGTATATTTGTTAGCAAAATTTTAATATGCTATTTTTTTCCATTGCTTTCAATAACCAACTCATATCTGTACTTCATCGATTGTACTAAATTAATTAACATGTTTTCTGGATCTGGAATGGCCTCTGCCATAAAACGACTTAAATCTTGCTAATTCTCTTTTCGACGTTTCGTTTAACAACATTCCAAAGATTTTCTATTGAATTTAAATTGTGGAATTACGGTGGCGTATATTCTGACCTGACCGATGTACCGCAGCAACAATAGGAATGATCTATACTGCCAATTTTTATAGATAGCCCGCATTGGAATCTTTGTGGCTTTGCGAATATCTTTGGCTGAGCGGACTCTTATGTTCCAAAAATGTAATATAGTTTCTCGCTGGTTTTTTAAATCGGAACCTTGTTATTTTGTTAATATTGTGTTGAAAAAGTGACTTCTAAAAGACATTACGCCATTTAATAAAAATAAAAGGCAGGTTTTTGTGATCAAAACAAAAACAAGTTTACGTAAATTGGGAATTTTAAGTCTACGCCAATAATTTCTTTACACACGTGTAGAGTTTATGGAAATCATAACTTCTATGGTATAACGTGTTGAGGAAAGGGTGTGTGAATAATTGCAAAGTATTGGATTTTTATGCACATGCGTATCTCCAAGTACCAATCAGAAACTTGGGGCGTGGTAAGCGGTGACTTCCCCCATCGTAAAATTGTTGGGGTATTTTTGAGGTAATTGTATAATGTACGTATAATTAAGAGATTGTAATTAATTACCTTTTTTATATAATTTAAATTCCGTGTCATGTTGTGCTTAATACTATAATACTGTTTTCTGTATCTTGTTATTGTGAATAAAATTAATAAAACGTAGGAATTTACTTGTGATTTGAGGTTAAAGCTATCTTATTATGAAGTACTGTGTCTAAAATTAGACAAGTGGAAGGCCGTAGTTAGTGCTAAAGTTTCGACTAAAACATTTAAGTACGCAGTTTTATTTAATAACACTTTGAAACTTCATTACATCTTATGAATTTCTAAAAACCTAGGCACAAAGAGGCTAATTTTCCATTATCCATGAGTCTATGGGTAGAAAATGTAACAGCGGGAGGCGCCTTAACTGATTTGTTAATTAAAGAAAAAGCTAGGGTTTTTGCTCAAGCATTTAACATACAGGAAAGTGAACTGATGTTTTCTAATGGCAGGCTTGAGAAATTTAAAAAACGCAACAATATTCAAAGATATCGTGCACACAGAGATGCAGAAAGTGCCCCATTGGAATCTCTTACAGAAGAACGAACAAAATTGCGTAGACTTTTGGGCCGGTTTACCCTTGATAAATTTATAATATCGACGAGACAGGTCTTTTTTACCGAACACCACCGAATCAAACACTTTCAAGCAAACCTGGCCAGAAGAAAGATAAAACTAGAATAACGGTGTCAACGCGACAGGAACTGATAAACTTATGTCGGTAATGCGAAACGTCCGAGACCTTTTTACTAATTAATTTACAACGGCTTTTCCGTGTAAATCCCAAAGCGTGGATGAATTCGTCAATTTTTGAAGAAATACTTCGGCATTTGGACAACCATTTTAGAGCACAAAATAAAAAAATCCTGCTCTCGGTTGACAATGCGCCGTCGCACATCAATTCTCAACAAGGTAATAGTGATGTTACTCAGCTTAATCTAACTCATGTTGAGGTGGCTTTTCCACTTCCTAATACTACGAGTCATCTTCAGCCACTTGATGCGGGAGTTATCAAGAGTTTTAAAGCCCATTATAAACAAAACTATTGCCGACACATTTTAAAACTTTTTGAGAAAAGGTAAATATCAAGGAAGCTGTTGATTATCTGGCAGATGCATGGGAGAATGTAAGCAGTGATACGATCTTTAATTGTTGGGTTAGAGCTGGGATATTACCCACTACCAGTGGCAATGATACAGCCAGCGCGACGCAAATTCAGCAAGATATTTTAGATAATGAAGTGGCAGATACTAATCAATTTATTGAAGACTTAGGTGTGGCATCTGACAAACTTCTTGTTGCTTCCTTGGTAGATGCTTTGAATGATTTTTGTGACTAGAAGAAGAAATACTAACTGAAGATAAGCTAGTATTAGTTTCTTTAGATGATGCAATAAAGTCTTTACAAACTTGAGTGACTTTCTTTGAACAGCAAGAAATGGGTGAATTTAAAAACGAAGATGTACGCGTTTTTAAAAGATATCTTAAAAAACAGTTCATAAACTTAAAATGCAAACTAAAAAGCAAGTTCAAATAACCAATTTTTTAGTTAAAATTTTATTGTCATAATTATACTGTTCTAAATAATAATCGACGAAATAATAATTAATAAACAATAAATGGATTTTATAATCACTATTACTACTCTATTGTTAATTATTGTTTCACATTTTTACTGTATTTTATTAAGTTGTTATCCATATATAATACAAACGTAAAATTCTCTATATAATCACTGCACATTATTTTAATTATGGTGATGGATTGTATAGTAATAGAGGCTTTATAATTACAGTCACACCTCTATACAATCACCACTTTGATGTGCGACGGACTTGGTGATTATAATTATAAAGAGGTCTATTATGTAAAAATTTATCAAACAATGTTAAATTGTTTGAAGACGTTGATGAAGAACGTCATGATAATGATAGTAATAAAATACTAATTATTAGCGTTAATATGGTGTTAGAGAACTTGGGAAAAGTGAGACCCTTGTTAACACAACAAGAGGATTCCAATAGCCACTTAAGATTTGTTGATAATTTATAGAATTTTATTTATGAAAAAAAAAGAGCAAATTCAATAAAACAAACGGGCTTAACACAATTCTTAGTTAGTAATTAAATACCATGTTGATGGTTAATGGTAATAAATTTATTTAGTAGTAGTGGTAATATCAACTTTTAGGAATCCTGTCCTATAAATGAAAATACCCATAAATGCTTGGTCCCGAGGGCTTGCATTCATAGATACACCGAATTTTAGAGCTAAGCAAATAAATTATATTGTGTTTATTTTAATTTAATACAAAACACATGAAATAACAAAATTGGTCGTCAGCTGGCTATAGTAATAGGGTAGCATGAAGTTAAGTTCAATACAATGACAAGTTAGAGACTGGTACACATTAATTAAACTTATATCTGCAATGACTGATCCATTTGGTTTATTATCATGTTTTTTTAATGTTCAATTAATGTCTCATACTAATAAACGAGTAGTTCTTTATACTCTGAAACATTATTGATAATTTATTTCCTGATATGATTGTGAACTATTATAGTTCCTGGTTGTGCTATCCTAGCCCTCTAATACTAAATCACAACATTAAGCTTTCCGTTTCCAGTTTTCTCGTTTGCATATTTTTGTGCTCAAAACTCTTGATGTGTGGTAAGAAGAACGACGACAACAATGTCAAAAAATGCTTTTTAGTTACTCCGAATTACTTTACTGCGCAAATTCGCTATTTGATATGCGTGTAGCATAAAAGTTCTACTTACATATTTTATGGCTAGTATGTCAAAATACGTCAAAACATTTCGATGAGTTGTAACTGTAAAATAAGCAAATTGATGCACAATGAGAGTCATAGTAGTATTTTTCTTTGTTAATAAATGTCGATTTTAAACCGTAAAGTAAATCCACGATGTAGTTGGGTAAATTAAAGTTTGGCGCCTGATTTGTATATTGGTGTTTTTGTTTCCCTACTAGCTATGTACAAGTTTAATTGTGTCTGTCCGGCTCGACATTTATTTAGCATATATTTATTTTATCATGAATAAAAATTTACCGAAAAGCGATGTAGTCTTTGTCTAGTTAACGCGTAGCTGATAGTATACCAAAAATAGAATTTTTTTATAGAGACCGCAGTTGGCGTCTCATATCATAGTAATAGATAACAATATTACATTATGATAACAATATTACATTATCTGGTAACTTTATTTTGATTCAACGCCTGCTTGTAACTCCGATAATAGTATTAATATCTAATTTTATCATAATGATAAGGTACATGAACCATTTAATTCAAATGTCACTTGAGAATGACTTCATCTTGAATTGAGTTACACATATAAACAACGAATCATTCAGCTGTGTGCATAAATTTCTATCTTAACTGATTTGTTGATAGTGAACTGACACTTTTGGCAAAGTTTGAGCTGTCAATAACGTAATCAATAGCTTATTTAATCGGTGACGAATAGACGGTGTCTATTTCTATGCATGATGACGATATTAAATATACTGTATATTATAAATATTATGAGGGAGGCATCTTGATATTGTTGATGTATATCCTTAAAATAATATGTAATCATCATACGTATTATAATCCAAAAAGTTATTGTTAGAGATGGTATGAAATGTGGCTACATACAATTCCACAATATATGTAATTGAATAATAATAATGTATTGTCTGTTGCATCTTGGGTACTGTCATCTGTACCACGAGAAAATTCAATATATCAAGCCTTGTGTTCACATGAGAAGGGGCGGTGCGTGTATCTTATCGTGCAATAGAACGGAGAATGAAAAGTTAATCGATCACTTGATGTATTAGGGACAGTGTTCTATTATCATTATTATTATTATCAGACTATTATCTATATCTATTAACCCCATGCATTACTATGATGCATACTAATATACAGTACGTATACAATCCTTTTGATCACATGAATTTATAATATGTATGATAATAAAATACACAACTGGTGATCTTCCGCTATATTGCCAATTGCTTCTCAAAGTATATCATATGTTGAATGTGCGTATTACATTATTTTGATATGTGAGTTATAACTATATAACGTTTGTGAGATATACGACAAACTGTAAATATTAATATGCTTACTATTACTATATCCATTAATTCAATGTATCTTTGCTATCAACAAACAATAGCTACATACACTGATTATGAATGTAAAAATCATGCAAAGTATCCTGATTAGGATAGATGTGATTATGCAAAAATCCAAAAAGAGTTGATCAAAATATCTTTGTCTGTCCAATTTAAGCGTTGATTATTTCAGGACAATAGTTGCTCAGCCACTCTGTATTGTATGGACGCAATATGATGCAATATACCCATAAATAAACTACATGACACAAGCAAGCAAACCATAACGTGACCAATATTATGCCAACATCTTTTGTTTGTATAAATCCGACAAGGGTTCATAACAGATCGCTATCAGACCAACAATCTGTTTTACAAAAAACCCCTCATAAAAGCGATGGCAACAAGATTTCATGATCAGAAAATAACAACCAAGACACTTATATTTGCACAATCGCTCGTCTCGCCTACACTGGTTTGGCCATTCTTTTAATATGCCATTATATCGGTTACTTTTATTTTTTGGTTAGCATCCACGGGTATGTGATACGATGGATAAGATTGATGGGGTGTTTAACGTGTGAAAATCTTCAAGCATGATTAACATTCTCAAACCCAACTCTTTAGATATGTTGAATCGGGAGCAGCAACAGGCAATCTGTTAATGAAAGCATAATTGAACAGAAGCTGCCCCGTGCTTTCATGACATTTAATACAGTGTCCATCGCTCGTCATCCTCCCTAGTTACTGAGTGGATAATGTAAGCAAAGAACAGGCTTCTAGATTCTCTCGTAAATTGTTATTCCCATGCCCATGCTAACCTATCGCTATCAAAACACTCAATGAGCAGAACAACTGACTTTACACATCACAAAATCCAGAAACGAAGGAATATTTTATTGTGATGATGCCCAGAAAGGAAATCTTTACTCGCCGATATAAATAAATGGCTACTACGAACAAGAAATTACTAGACGAAAATAGAATTTTGCAGAGCGATGGCGATCGAATATTCAATCGAAGATTGGTAAATATATGTTACACAGCCTCGTATGTTTTTCTTTTCAGAAACACGGACTTGTACTGAATTGTGAATGAAATTTTTTTAATAGACTAACTGCTGCAGTGCTGCTGCGGTACTGCTGCGGTACTGCTGAGGGCTGTAAACAATACGTCACATATTTAATATAGCCGTTATAATACGATAGCTCTTTTGTTAGAGTGCTTTAAAATCTGTATTGAATTAACATTATGCATAATCGTTAATATTAATGAATCTTTCTTAACCTCGGATAACCCGTCGAGTAGAGCAAACTCCCTCAAACATGATATTGTAACACAAATATATTTATTGATTGTAATGATGGATTAAAGATGAAGTTAAGACATAATAATATTTCACATGACTTTATATCTTTCTTAACCTTGGATAACCCGTCGAGTAGAGCAAACTCCCTCAAACATGATATTGTAACACGAATATATTTATTGATTGAAATGATGGATTAAAGATGAAGTTAAGACATATAATATTTCACATGACTTTATATCTCCCTCCATTGATGTCGCTGCAAATTACTTGGCGCAGTCGGTCGTTCTGTGGTTTATGAAACTTATGTTTGTAGACAGATTGCGCGAGCGTAAAAGTTGATCAAATAGCAATTATATGCCGTTCGGTGGTTGCTTTGAACTTGCAATACCGGTAATCCAGATATTGTCCAAATTAATGCAACTAATAATAACCGACGATGCCGATACCATTAACTGTGGTCGTATTCTCGCGCTCGATAGCAGGTTTTTACAGTTTTGTCTTTTTGGTGAGTGTTTTGAGACATATTGGCAACAGGCTATTTCGGACTATAGAGCTGGTGGTGGTCGGGGTAGCCGTTCCTGATGATGTTGGTGAGTCTGCTCTCATATTTCCGGTATTTTGATAACTGATGTTTCTTACCGTTGACTTTTTTGAACGGTCTCTTTCCACCTTTTTTTCGATTCCATAAACGAGGTGAGGTGTCTGCATATGAATTCTTAGTGCTGACGAGTCAAGTGGAAAGTTTACTGAAACTGTGTAGCGTTTATGAACGACGTGTCTGCGTATGAACGATTGAGTGCTGACGAGTAGAAGTAGAGTTTATGATATAAAGTTCGCGTTTCAAGTATGTTTGTGACTTGACTAAAGAAAAAAGTTTATTGTAACGTTTACAAAAGACGTGTCTGTGTATGAATGCCGTTGAGTGCTGACGAGTAAAGTAGAAAGTTTATCATATAAAGTTCTTTATTTGCCGTCGTGATATGGGTATTAATACCATCCGATATGTTACACACAGCGCGATGTCAGGTGCAAGAGATAAGCGTTAATGATATGTATGATAGGATTGTATCGTCTGCATGGTAATATTGACGATGTACATATCAGGCAGTATACGATAACGCAATTGCGGCGTGAGTGTGTGTGACAATGATCGGGACAACGTGGATATTGGTGGGTAGACTGAACGAAATAGACATACAACATGGGGAACAATGTTTAAAATCTATCACCTTACGATTGTCGATGATATTGAAACTACTGCGGTGTCGACACGTGTACCAATCGCTTCGCAGGCAGGTGACAGGAAACAAGAAACGAGAAACGTCACAAAATTAAATGTCAAAGTATCTCATACGACGCTTGTCCATAACGAAACGAACCACAAGTCTTTTTATTGTAATTCCAAAAATACCGCGCGTATCAAAATAAAGTGATATAAACCCTCTTTACTATTTCTGCACTAATAGTATTCTCATAGAGTGTACAAGTAAGATTTGATTAATCACACACCGCAATCTCAGAATCTCTTATTCGTTGTTATTGTAACCTTATATCTCTTATTCGTTGTTGTTATAACCTTATAAACGCTCATCGTATACATACCAAAAACCATTAATCATTGCGTGTGTGCGTGCACACTCGATCGCATCATCCGCTGGTTAATTCTCACGAACTGCGCTGACGCCGCGCTTCAAGATCTTGTAGAGCAGCCATTCGATACAGTTGTGTTACTTTCTGCCCGTCTAGGTAACGTAGTTCAACAGCGTATTCTTCTTGAGGATACCCTTGCTCTTCCACTTTATGGTAAATTTGAGAGGCCTTGTCATGGTCTATTGGCACCCCGATGCCGTGTTCGTAGCATCTCGCGAGATCCAATTGGGCGTGGATTATTCCACTGTCAGCCGATTTCTGGTACAGTTCAAATGCCTTTTCGTAATCTCTATCTAGGTGGCCATACCCCATTTCGTAACACGAACCAAGTCTATATATTGCCTCGGGATGACCTTGCTCGGCTGCTAGGTGACATAGCTCAATTGTCTTTGGAATGTTCTGTTGTACGCCGATAGCGTTGTAATAAAACACGGCAAGATAGAATTGGGCGCTGGCAATTCCACTGCTGGCCGCAATGTCAAGCAATAAAAAGGCCATTAGTTCATCTTCCTCGATTCCTTCACCATGGTAATAGCAAATCGCGAGGTTGTGGAGTGCAATAAGGTGGCCCCGTCTGGCGGCTCTTCGGTAGTATTTAAATGCTTTTTTGTCGCCTCCGTTTACGGTTTTATAATGATCGCCTAAGCGGCATAGGGCACCGGCATGTCCTTGTTGGGCGGCTCTCTGATAGAGGCTCATTGCCTTCTGGTCGTCCTTTCGTACACCATCTCCGGATTTATAACAATCACCTAAACGACACAAGGCACCGGCATGTCCTTGTTGAGCGGCTCTTTGATACATTTCGAATTCTTGCCTCGAGATAACCATTTCGTATATGTTACGTGGTATGTGTGGTGTTGGTGTGGTACGTTGCTGTATTGTATGTAGGATAGTATGATCCGTTTGTAATGTAGATGTCGTGTACAACCCACTCATTATTCTTGTCGGGGGGGGTCTTGCGTATTTAAATGTTATCTAGGTACAAGAACCGCAAATGCAATATTCAGGTGCAAAACAAATTTAGTATTGTTTCTCATTGAAAAAATGCTGTTGACATTGTAACTAGAATTGAACAGTGCGCCATTCCATTGAGGACATTATTGTTACTTTTTGGCGCAACAGATAATAATAGATTACCATATAAATCCAGTAACAAAGGAAAGACATCAAATGTCTGTACCGCACGAGTATCAGTAATCACTGTCGCATGTCGCCCCATGGTGATAACAAGAGATAAAAGTGGTGATAGATAAAACAAGAATATCTACTGCGTAGATCGTCGTTCGACCGTGGAGTTTGTATGACAAAAGCCTTGTTCATGTGATTTTAGTATTAAAATGAAAGTATGGGTCATGTATACGCGATATAGTGGAAGGAAGACACCCCCCTAACGATTGGAAGACACCCCAACGATTGGAAGACACCCCCCAACGATTGGAATACGAGGAGTTTTAATAACCAGAACTGGTTTCTTGAACATTAGCAATCAAATGTCACCATCATCACTTTGTCTCATTATTTGATACAATCGGTTAAAGGATTAGAAAGCTTCCTCAATTAAATATTTTACTCCTGCATCAAACAAAGACACCGTCTGGATAGAGTTAAAGAACTCGCACTGCTGCAAGTACTTGGTAACACAGTTCCCAAGGTGAAGCATATTCTCATACTACTGCAAGCGATTTCATAATCAACATAATTGACACTCAAATATACGACAATAAAGGTATCGACAATACACCCATCAATTGAACAAGAAGAAGACTACATAATCTTCCAAATTAATAACCAAAGTCTCTGGTTTCATAATTTCTTATCTTCAGTATAACTTTCCCCAATTTCGCTGATTGTATTGTCCGTTATGGAGTTGGGAAGTGATCCGACCTGGACAACGTCTTACATATGTGTGTTTTAAATAACTGTCAACTGAACTTCTCGCCGGGTTTAATAGGTTCGTATTGTATTGTATAATTCATCGGTGAGAATTCGAGACCGTTCGTTTGTACTTCTTCAGTGTATTAAAGAGGCATTGAAAACCCCCAATTGTTTGGCGTATCGTCGTATGCCAGTTGGTGCAAAATAGGCGGCATTTCTCAACACGTTCCATTCCACCGAGCAAGCGGTTATCGCCTTCACATGAATAGCCACAAGTATTATATATTATACAGTTGGTTGTTGAGAGAATTATAATCAAGAATTTATACGGTTGTGTAAGAGGTGGGTACGTGCTGTATGATATATGTTACTTTAAGAAATCAAGGAACCTTGAGAAAGCATTGCATTATTGTTTCATGGGAAAAATCCGACCACTGTCGATGCGAGTTTGATGACTTTATTTGGAAAGCCACACTCTAATCACAATTACAATATTATCCTTCTTGTCTTCATTAGGATTCTCAATTCGTATCAATGGCGATAAGAAAGTACAAACTGTTCAAACCGCAGGTAAGCAAAATGGGAAATGGAAGGATATTCAATATTTGAAAGTAACGTATTTGAAATTCGTATACCAGAACAATGTGATGAAGATAACGATAATTACGAAGATGGTGCTGGTAATGTGTAGGACGCGTAATTTAATGAAAAAACGCGAATGAAGAACGTTTAGAAACTACAGTATGATTTTTGTCACTCACTACAACGAAGTTGGTAACATGCGATGTGATGAAGATAACGATAATTATGAAGATGGTGCGGGTAATGTGTAGGAAGCGTAGTTTAATGAAAAAACACGAATGGAGAAGAACGTTTAGAAACTACAGTGTGATTTTTGTCACTCGCTACAACGACATTTGTAACATGCGATGTGATGAAGATAACGATAATTATGAAGATGGTGCGGGTAATGTGTAGGAAGCGTAGTTTAATGAA
>CAJVPI010001093.1:0-16733 GCA_910592345.1 Paraglomus brasilianum
TGTAGAACTGAAATTAAAAAGAACAGTGTGTATTATTTACCACAGCAGACAGTATACAATAACATTCAGCATTACATTACAGATGATCAAGATATTTACAATTCAACTGTTGAAAACAATACAGTTACAGAAGTATTTGATTGGCATAATAATCTTAAAAAGCAAAAGAAAAAGAGTAGAAGGAGAAAGTATGATTCTGGTTTTACTTTGAACACAATCTGGAAAACAATAACAGCACTAAATGTAAACAAATTGCTTCAAAAGGCTAAAATTGCATATTCAAACGGTAAATTGGAAGACGCTTTAAACATATACTCACGGATATTACAAGCTTATCCCACAAACTATATAGCTCTATATAATAGAGCATTGATCAAGCTAAAAATGGGGAATTTTCAAAAAGCTCTGTTTGATATTGAGACAGCAATTGAAGTAAATAATATTTATGACAATACTTGGTACTTGAGTTTAAAAACGTATGTGAGTCTTCAAAATAAGGAAAAAGCTGAACAAAAGATGAAGAAAACTGCTTATGAACGTCATAACCAAGAAAATACATTTGATGTAATTTATGAATTTGTAAACAAACGTGAGCACTTTGATATGAAATGGTTTACGCTCCTTGTGGATAGTCACCCTGCTGAAGCAATGTGCAAATTAAATGACATTGATCGATGGAAATCACCGTGTAACCATCAGTATGGAAGAGATGATTACACCAGATGGTACACTGCTGCTGTAACTTGGTATCACAAGTATAGCAATGTTCCACGTAATTACGAGAATACAAAGGGTTTTTTGAAAAAGTTTATTATATGCATAAAAGTAAGAGGTTACACTTGATTGCATAATTTTACATATTATTATACATACTAAATTATTATTACTATCAGGTCATCTAAAAGCACATTTTGTATTTGAAAGTCATATTGAAAAAATCAATAATTTTTTTGCTGGGTTGGAGTAAGTAACTTTACTAACTATTCATTTATATTTATAATATTATTATTACTAACATCAATTGTTTAATAGTTATTCTTTGTACCTTGATGAATCTAATAAAGTAAGTGGTTTGTTATCAATATAGTAGTCTAATGTTTGTATAATGTTGTGAATATTTAACTAATAAATAATTATATATTAGTTAACAATACCCATATTCCAAGTACCTCCAAATAAATACAAACTCAGCATTTTGTTGTACAATTATGGGAAGTTTACAATAACGATTGTAGTACGTATTCAATCAGAATTATTATTATTGGTTCGGTCTTTGTTGTATCGTATATAGTATGGTAAATATAAAATTGATTTTGTAGATAAAGACGTCAACTGAAGAAATACAATATAAGATAGATATTGAATATATAGACAGCGATGTTGAATACATTTTACCACGTGTGGTTAATGTTTTGTCTGAAGATGACGTTATTTTAGAATTCGATATTAATGTATATGTAAGTATGGTTTATTTATTCATTGACTTATGTAAATATATGTTCACTTTATTCTAACTTAACTGTATTACACAGACATGGATCCATCTTTATTGGGTTTGTTTATATTCGGAAGAAAAATTACAAACTATGCAAAATAACTTGAAAATTAAAACACTTTTAAACGGAGTAAAAACAATTGACCATTACCAATTTATGTATCGAAATAAACATTTACTAGAGTATTAGTATGAGCCACAGTACTAGTATCACGGCAATCAATAAAATACACGTACAGCATATTTATTTTTATACGTGTTATGTTTAGTTTGCATAATAACATTATTTAAAACGTTGCATCTTGTCGACACTTGATAACGTAAACACAAACTACACTAACGTATAAAAAAATATACGAGTATAGAATTCTATATAAAAAAAAAGTGAGATACCTCTCCCCAATACTATTCATTGTAGTCGAAAATAGATGCCATCGTCTCAAACAGTACCAAACCATGTATCGAAGCAACAAGCCAACATACGTGTATTTTAGAGATTCTATTCCCTCTGCAAACAAGTATATATAGCTTTCAAAATAGAAAGTGCAATAGTTTGAGATCGAAAACAAGAACAATGTCGGCTAATAGAAAGATTGGCTACGGAACTGCTGGGAACAAAAGGGACAAAATCAACCATTCCTGGTAGAGGATTGTACAGGTGATTAATCAATATTATATAAGCAAATTTTGTTTTATTGTGGCATTGACATTTTCTCTTGTGCAAAATACGTTTCCAATCGCATAGTATCTATCCACTACTACTCAGCCTTGCCTTGAAAACAAGCCCCTAAAGAACATTACCACAGAGATTTAATTACGAAGCGGCTTCAAATGATTCATTATATTATCGTACCAACAACTGCGGGAAAGCAGTCAATTGTCGGCACTAGGAATTTGGTTACTTTGAACGGAGCGTGGCGTCTTCTACTTATAGTCTGCGTTTAAATAACAAACTCCAATCGAAATCCATGCTGCTATTATTGTATCGCAAATCCAATGGTCTGCGCAAAATTTCACGAAGAGGTTTTGTGCTGCAATTTTACACAACTTGCGACTGCGACATATAATAAATTGGCCCGCAGATCAGATATTAAAAGAAGTAATTGAAGGTTTCGCTCTACCTGAATTTCGAGACGTATACCCATGTAATTGGAGGAGGGAAGTAATAAATGCAAGTATCAAGACAAAATTGATTGCATGGTCACACCAAATAATGAACGAATTCGGCCCGGCGGTTTCCAGACACTACGCATATACTGGGTGACTGCGTTTCCTGGCTACTTGTGCCATTTAAAGATTGCATGGCAAAGACTAACAAGGGATGAATAATTTTAATAAACGTCACACATGAAACCTACAGACATTCAATTTTTAACTTGAAGCCGGAAATTTTTCTAAAATTGGTAACAGACGGCTTTGAACTTCTCGATTCTCTTGCCTATTCCGCTCATGCAACTCTGCAATTAACTCCAAAGTTTCTCTTCTTTTGTCCCCTTTCTTTTTTGCACATCTTTCTGAAATATCAATGATAACTCCTCTTCTATTAGTGGAATCATACATTTCATTGAAAACTGGATTATCGGTAAATTTCTTCTTGATATTCAACCTCTATTACTCTGCAAAGTTTGCCAATTATTATTCTTATGTCTTTTTATATACGATCAGAAGTTTTTCCACTAACCGACGACATACTGATATACACACAGATATACGTTATAAAACTGATACCTTTTACGTATCGCCTTTTCGCTTCTATTCGGATAGGACTTGTCAAATTGCTTGCCATATGCTTGCCTTCTGGCTGGGGGACTTAGCAGTGTTGAAAGCCATGTAATGATTATTCATTATTTCAAGAAGTCAGTTTCATTACTTTCTGTCGCTTTCGAATAAACTCATGTAACGATCAATTTGCTGATGATACTAATACTAGTGATTACCATTCATACGCTCCTCTTTTCTTTACTGACAGCTGATGAATCAACAACCTCAAAAGATTGAATTGATAAACTATTATCATCGATAACGAACACCTCACGATGATTTCTCTCTTCGGTTTTGTTGATTTCGCTATTAAGTTGCACAGGTTGATGATGGAGCAGGGGGTAGAGAACATACGTGCGTACATTGGGAGATTCACTTGGTAAGGGAGTATCCTTGAGTGAAGAATTATACATATAAATGAATAAATCCTCAGATTTCGTTTGTTTTGGATATGATCTTTTCGTCGTCAACAAGGAGAAAATGTATATATGATGCAACTATACCATATAGTTTTGTGTGTTTATTAGAGATTACAAGACAACACCCATGAAAATGTTGTGCTTTAACCCAAATGTTACAAACACTTACCAAATATGGTATCTTCCCCAAGCTTTGGACTTAGTGCTAAATGTATTCTACACACACGTGAAATTTCAAAAAGTCAGCCAATTAAATCGTCGCGATTCCAATCAATAAATATAAATACACAACACAATAGCGCAATGTTAGTGTATTTATGAAACAATATGGACATAAATGTTTCTTAAAATGGTATAATTACTCGAAAATTTAATCAGAGTTTAGTAATAGAACAAGAGATAAAGAAATAAATGCACAATAGTACAATAAATAATTGTATGCAGAGAATTGTTACGGAGTATTGAACAAATTTAATGCGCCAAATTAATATTAATACATATTTTTTTTAAAGTATGGCTTGATTTAGAAAGTGATCGCTAAATTCGGAAATTTCGATAATAGTAGTTACTAAAGTGTAGCACTGTCTGGTTTTCTATTCGTTATTCTATAAGTGCACACTCTCTGAATTCCAAGGGCGTGCACTTATGGAGGTGTCACTGTAGCACTCTTTGTCTATATAGGGAAACGCGAAATTTGCAGTAAACAAGTTCCCGGTTGGAATATAGTCGTGTCACAATAATAAAATCACACGCACCTACGAAATTTTGATGGCGACACTAGGGTAGTTGTTTAAATATTGAATAAAGTCCCTCGCGATAGTAGTTGTTTAAATAATTGTGTCACAATAACAAAGTCACGTACTTGCAATTGATGGTTATAGGTAATTGACTTTAACCAATCGGAAACTAGCACTTCACTTATATCTGCAGTCCGTTGTTAAGTGAGCAACTAAAGTGATTATTCTTGCAATGGCACACGAGGTATAGAACAAAATACTTTATCAATATGTATTCTATCACTAAGCGTTAACTGTTGCATTTATATTATAGGAAACCAAAAACTCAACCTTCACCAACCAAGACAGTCTCCTAAACTTATACGCAAGCTGATTGAACAAGGACATGCCCCAGCAGATGCGCAAACAAAAAAATTGCTAATGACACAGTATCCAGAGAATTTTTACGCCCTCAAGTACATTCTTGAACATGAAGGTAATTCCGTGTGTCATTAGAGATGCTAGTAAAAGCTATGGGAGGTTTGCATCCTCAAACAATCAACAAGGCATTTTTAGAAGAGGCGCCTATTAAACTGGAATGGCAATTATGGACTGCTACAACTATATTAGAGCAAGTGGAGTAAAAATAATTGACTTCAAGCAGTTTAAGTATCGAAATGAACATTTACTATTACTGAAGTATGATTGAAAATCATGGTACTAGTATCACGACAATCGATAAAGTAAATGTACAGCATGTTTATGATTATACGCGTAATTTACCTCGATGTTCACTCGTTTAAGTTTGCATAATAAACATTATTTGAAACGTTGCTTTTCATTGCATTCTCCCACTGCCTATACTAAACGTATGAAAAGGTGTATGTAAAGCAAGCAAGATACCCTTGCCCCACTATTAATGTTGTTGTCGTCTCAAACAATACAAAACCATGCGTTGAAACAACAAACCGACATATGTGTATTTTAGAGATTCTATCCGTCCGCAAACAATTACTGTATGTCGGTTTTTAAAATAGGAAGTAGCGATAGTCGAGATCTAAACATTATCAGCCAATTAAATTGATAAACATTATGCGATGCGTATTACGTGTATATGAGCAAAATTTGTATTATTGACGCTTTCATATGTCCAAACCACCACAGCAATCAACTTTCTTTTTAATGTTTTAGTGACCGGTTTGAAATATGTGATGCAGTATTATTATAGTAAAAGCATGAACTTATTTTTTGTAAAATTTCCTCAGGTTGAGCTTTTGGTGAACAACAGGATCAATTCATTCTTTCTGAAAAGAGCGTTATCGGGTAATGGGATTCAGAGGTTTTACTCCGTAGAAGTGTTGAATTTAGTAATATAATAGAGGTTTATTCGCATGTATCAGTTTCACTGATTGTACATAGAATTTTTCTCATGCTTTATATCAAGGTTATTATTACAAAATGTTATGTGTGCATCGGTAAGAACCAAAGTTTTTATGGTGGGCCTTTAGGAGGTACAGCGAACTAAACTTTTGAAGCAAGTTGTTTATCTGTACAGTATTATTTTATTACATACATCGTACACAAAGTCATGCGGTGAAACATATATGCAAGTATAATCCGACCTTAAGATCTGGAATTATGATACACAATACAAAGTCAACAATAAATGTATACGTCATTTATAGTCTTGATAATAAGAAGTTCCACAACGGAAACAATTTATCCTCTACTGTTTTGGTGACGATAGTAGCGGCATTATATTCGTGACAGGTAGCCTGGAAGACGATGGTTTTTTGAGTCGACTCTGCTCGTTAATATAAATAACATATTGTTGTTGTTGCTTGAATCATATATTAAATGGACACATGCGTATATCGCAAGCCACGAAAATGTTGTGCTGATAACACACCCTTCATATTAATATTTTGGTCAAGCAAATGGATGGAAGAAAATTTCCTTCATTAGTTAAAAGTGTCAAGTTGGAACAAGATATGTGTGACAGGCAGAATTTTTTTGGATCACAAACAATAGGATTCATCAGTCAATTAATTAATTAATTAATACATAGCGAACTAAAAAAGTCGTTCATCTGTACTGTATTTTATGTTATGGAATAAAAATAATAACATCGAAGCAAGTGATCATCCCATATACATTATGGTAACAGATCTCAAGGGCCATTTTTAATCGAACAAGTAATCATGTTTACAATAATAAAACGGTACATACGAAAATTGCATTGCAACAAATTTGGTTTATATTTCATATACCGTATATTATCGTTCGTGAATAAGCACACCCACCCCCATGATTACACGATTACCCGCACAACGTACCCCTAATTAACAGTTTATTACATAATGATGTGATTATAATTACTATAAACCAACCCCTTAAGTTGTTATTTACGTGACGGTTTGCCGATCATTTTCATATGATCGAGGGGTGCTTATTCACGATAATATACGGTATACGATGCAAAACATGGAAAATCGCACGAATAAGTTAAATGATAATATAAAGCGCAGACGTTTCAACAAATATCAAAGCGTTAGTTAGAAAAAGCAAAAATTTTGAATGAAATTAATTAAACAAGAAAATATATTGTTATGTGTTATTAGAGCAACGATACACAAGATAAAAAAAAATTTTTTTTAAAAAGAATATGATCAAGTTCTAGTTCTAGTTCAAGTTTTAGTTCTAGTTCTAGTTCTAGTTCTAGTTCTAGTTCTAGTTCTTGTTCGAGTTTTAGTTCTTGTTCTATAGATATAGATCTATATGAAAACAGCCGGACTTTGCACATAGAAAAATACGAAATATAGTTAGCGCCTTCCTAAAGCATGAGCAGATCAGTGTACAAAAAAATAAACAGAGCTTAGTCTTTACTGAAAAGCAGAATTTGTGCGACTGACTGTTCGACTAAAAAGTATAAGGGTGCTAACATTAGTATACATACATGTCAATTTGGAATAATATGTAGATTAAATATTCGCAATGTTAATTATACAACAAAATCATTGTCGGTGAAATGACTGTCCTGCCGATGAAATCCTGTCGGTAAAATGATTGTCGGTGATATCAGCTGTCGGCGAAATGATTGTCGCTGAAATGTCGGTGAAATGGTTGTCTGCGAAATATAAAGTCTGCGAAGTAATTGTCGATGTTATAGTACGGACCCCAGAGTGACATAGTCAAAAAGGGGGGGGGGGGGGCAAAATTGCAGGCAATGGCCAGCAGTTTAAGGGTAACGTTGCTTTTTATGGTTAGGTAATGAATAATGCTCAATACAAAAATAGTACTAATACTGATTTGATTCGCCACCAGAAATTTATTTTTAAAGAAGACTAATACTAAGTATACTCAAAAACAGCTGACAATAAGAATAATATGTTTACTGTATCTTCAAACAGTCGCGTCTTACTTTCTGTTGTGTAAACGTATAGTTATGCAAAGAATTTGCACTTGCAAATATTTAATACTGTAATAATTAGCCCTGTGATATCGAACATCTTGGGTGACAACGCTATTACATATCATAAAATCCTCTGCCACAATATATTATTTATGCGATGTTAATTGGGTTAACTTCCTACATAGTTTGTTATTTAAGACAAACTCCTGCGGTATCCTTAAACAATATTTGGATAAGAAAAAGGTTACCAAGAAAAACAAAGTAAATCTAACCTAATAAGCGAGTATTAGCATCAACTTTTAAACTAAGAAAACACAAAATGAAAAAGCATAAAAAAAATGCGCCTAAACCATTGACTGATAACAATAGTCGTCTTTTACCCTTTTTGATAATATAAAAAGACAAATTACCGGTAAGCCATGCAGGTTTATTATCTTGCATTTTTTCGAGAATGTAGTTTCTTTATTCGCGTACGATTCGTTTTGAATACTAAATAAATGCGAACCAAGATAATAGATCTTACTTATCTGTTGATCGAAACGTAACCATAAACGGAGCATAGCTTCTGGAATAATACTAAAGTCTACTATTCTCTGCTCTTTGCTAGCTACTGTTATAACCGATCAAGAATTTGAAACTAAAAACACCTCCCAATCAACCCAGTCAAAATAACCTGATTCATGTCTTATTGGAAGTTGGTATGTATGTTTTCTGGCATGTCCTCGGCGATCCTCACCATACCCAAAATATAAATCAGAGCCACCTCCAAAAACAGGAAAATAAACACTATGATCATTAATAGCAGATGAACTATTATCACCAACAAAACTTACTATATTCTTATCCGTGTTTTTATCTAATGCAAATATAAAACTTTCTTTAGTGGCAATCCGACTACTTTGAGATCTCCATGCAAATGGGTTATATCCACCAACTACTTCTTCAGTACCCAACACTTTCCCAACAGAAACTGTGGGTCCTTTGCCATTACACAATTCCCTAAATTTTGCAACTGTATTACCATCTCTACTTGGTCTATAAAGTAGAGCAAATTTATAAATTTGCTTAGAGATCCTTTGATTTTCTTGAAGCCGCTTTGATTCCACAATCTTTGATGAGATCCATATTGCTTGTTTTTTGTCAATGATAACTGAATCAATATCATATCCTTGCCTTGTTCTTGGTAATAGCATGCAAGTGCTTGGTTTATATTCTTTATCCATGTGATAAGTAAGTAAATCACGGCGTAATTTACTTGGTAATAAATCATTATATAAAGCAATTTTGGGCGGAGAGATATTGAAAAATCTTGTGTGGGGAATACAATCTGCAATGACATCTTTAATTGTGTTAGTGCCATTAGATGACCAGCCATCAGGATCAGTTCCAAGTCCTAGTTCAGGCACTTGTTTAATGGCCCAATGTATGACCGACATCCAAATATCATCTTCATCCATGCTTAGCTCATCTCCCTTGAGAATAGTAATCAAAGTCTCCTTTGGCAAGGTTGCAAGATCGTTTGATTTAAAGATAATATCTGGGTCGGAAACCATGATTTGATCACAGTAGGCCAGGAGTTTGTTCAAAGAGATTGTGGATGCAGCATACTCGTGAACTGTAAGAATATTCTGTTGAATCCATTCACTTTGTTTATCAATCAAATAAGTTTCAATTGCAGTGAGGAGATCGACTAGTTCAAACTTGTTGGCTCCATCCAAAAGGCTAATCCAACCTATATTCTTGCAGGACATTCGCCCCGTGTAAATATATCTACGACAAATCGTTAAGATTGCAATTAGTATTACCAGCATTGACATCGGTGTATGAACGTTGACTATTCTATAAAATTTACCTGAGCAATATTTCGAAAACATCAGGTGCTACATCTTCAAACGTTATGGTAGTCTGAGTCTCTTCAGGCGTCTCTTTATTCCTGGTCAAGCTATTCTCAAGAAATTTGCTTCTTGTACATAATACCACGGTATGAGCGAGAAAAATTTTGCTATTTGGTTTCTTCCCGACATGGATTGAAATGTCGGTATATTTGCCACTTTCATACAGTTTTTCATAATGAGTTGAGAGACTCAAAGACAAGTCAATAAAGTTATTCATTTGCGTACAGAGTTCAGAAATTGTGCTAGCGATAATAGTATAACAATTCGCAGTATCGTAATCATTGAGTAATAGTGAGACGATACCATTTAGTGTATGTTTTATTTATGTCGTAATATGTTTACACTTTTATTGCATCATTATTTAGTTATTATGCAGTCATAATTATGCGTATATTTTATATCATATATCGTCATAGTTATATACAGATGTTGTCGCGGGAATATGTACAATGACTCTTTAGCTAAACGGTCCACTGACTTTGAAATTACTAACATTATTTCGACGTCCTTTACAAATAGTGTCTTTTCTTGCCTTGCTAACCAGTAAATTCAGAATTAGGGTAACAATGGACATGTGGTCAATCCTGTGTAACATGGTCTGTGCAGTTGCAAGTTCTAGAAATAGTTACAACAAATCGAGCACATTTTCCAACTGTATTACCATCTCTACTGTTCCTATAAAGTAGGGTAAGCTTATAAACATCATCTTTCTTTATAGAAATCTTCTGATTTGCCGAAGTCGCATCGCTTAGTTGATTCCACAATCTTTGATGTGATCAATTCTGCTTGCTTATTGTCAATGATAACTGAATCAATAACATATCCTTGGGTGTGGAATGGAGTGTTTGATTTATATTCTTTATCCATATGATAATTAAACAGGTCACGGCGGCGCAATTACTCCCCAAATAAGAAAACTGTTACACAATTCATTGGAATTGGTTTTTATACATTTTATAGTACTTTTTTTGAAGACAAACAAACTTGAAGCTTTTGCACCATAGAATGTAATTATTCTGTGAATCCCTTTGAATCACACAGCTCTTTACGGATATTACTTAGCGAAAATGTCAGGGAACAAGCATTGCACAGAGTGTTAGTCCACTGAATCAATAAATTCCGTTCGTTGAATGGTGAGAAATGGAGAGTAAGGGCTTAGTGAAGGTAATGCGGGAGAAAGGAGTTGTTTTGTGCAATGCATGTTATATGAATTTTGTAGAGAATCCCTTAATATTAAGAAGAGGTTCTTAGAAGAGGAAACTTTAAAGCTCGAACTTGCTGATGCCATAAGGGTGATGGCAAAAATTCTTTATGAAAGGGAATGTGTGAAGAACGAAGGACCCATTTACACTTTTGACGAAATGCAAACTTTACTAGAAGCGAGTGAACCGGATTTAAAAAACTTCTTTATTCAGCAGCTCGACCATTCGAACGTAACAAACAGACAACGGATTGTATGGAGAAAATAATGGGTTTTATTTGTTACTTACTTGCTTTATTGAACAATACAAAGATTAAATTTGCTCTTACGTATTATCTAGATTCAGAGTAGGAACAAGTAACGATGGATTGGCTTTTGGAGGCGTTCGGAAAGATATATCAAACACGCCATCAGTATCCGTTGATTATTGAAACGTCTTCCGATTGTATTAACTCATATGAACTGCCTTCTCTAGGTTACAAAATAACAGATCGGTATCTTCCTCGGGGTTTTGTTACTTCCAGAAAACCTGATACGTCTATTATATGTGATTTCATATATTGCGATCAGATGAGCGATGTAAGCAATGGCATCGTTCTGGCATGCGGGCATGCTTATCATAGTCATTGCCTGCAACGATGTCAATTCAAATGTTCTATATGCTTGGAATACCTTCAGGATGAGATTGAGAAAAACGTTGATGCATTGATAACAAGTATGACGAAGGAATCAGATCTATCGACGAAAATAGTGAAAACGCAACCTATGGTGATTTGAGCAATGTAGACGACAATAGATGATGCATTGATGATATGATGAATAATCTACTAGAACGTGCGAAAAATTCATTTTTAGAACTGTAAAGTCTGTTACGCAATAAATATTTATGTGTTGTATTGAAGTTCTGAGCCTGCATTAGCACTTATTCCGGCTAGGGGTTAAGCGGAAATTGACCAGAGTTACTTGATCTAAATTAGTTATTTTGTGTAACACAATATGATTTTTGTGTAATGAGCCTGAACTCGGTAACTAGAATATTATCTATCACGGCTGATGCGATGCAGAAATACACGTGACCTCATTATTTAATTACGTAATAGTAATTAGTGTGTAACATTTAATATCATGGTCACGTAATAATTGTACAACATCACAATGCATATCATTTATTTCAATATATATCAATGCAATTATTAAGATTGCAAAGGTAAGCGACATTTGGAAAATGACCGTATTTACAAATTTAGGAGAATCGAAATAAAGAAAAGTTAGTATGATAAACGCTCTATCAAATCAAAATACCGTGAGTTCATAATCTAGCAATACGTACGCACGACTGAGTTACGAGGTAAAAAAGTCAGAACTAAGACCCATACGCATAATCCCAATCACTGAATACTAGCGTTATTTCAGAAAGGCGTATTCTATAGAATATAGTCCACAAGTTAAATAATAGCCAAAACTGTGCAGATACATATAATAATAAACGCATCGCATACATAAATCGCATATGCCAAATAATTACATTCATCAGATAAAAGTCGCAATGTCATAATCTGTTGGATGTATGTGAAGAGAAAATCAGTATTGGAAGACATACGATGCAAGACTGATGTATGTAAAATCGTAAATTGCCGAATGCTTAACAGTGAAGCCATTAAATGAATCCAGATTTCGTAATCCATCAAATACGCATGATCGCTGGAACAACGCAATTAATACCTACATACGGAGAACAACTGTAAAAACTTTCATTCGCTTGTTTTCTCTTCTTTAAATTGAAGACTGATTAATAGTTTTTAGATTTATTAGATAGATTAACAAAGTAAGAACTGTCGATGATGACTTTAAATATGTTTATTTGTTTACAGATGCGACTGAAAAGTTTTTTTCCCATCAAAAATGGAGTACGTGTCGAGAAAAATTATACCGCCAGAAAAACGTTGTGTACCAGTAAAAAAATTTGCGATATTGCGTTGCATGTGGGACTGCATACAAAGTTCTTTTTTTCAGATCTCGTGCATATTATTTCTGTATATGAGTAAAATGTTCTACAATATAATCCAGTCAGGAGAAAAAGAGCACGTTTACTTCTGCAATCGATTCGTTGTAATAGAATTGCAGGGACGATTATACAAAATACTCATTGTTATTGATCATTATATTCTGATATAAATTTACTTTCACTATATTACATAATTGTTCTTGAGAAAGCTTCTACGGTCAGAATTTACATGTATTTAAACTCAACTGTCTTTGTAAAATTGGCCAATCAACAACTTTCAAGTTACACATACTGTCCATAATACTAACCGAACGATAAAGCACAAACGATCATAAACACAACAGTCAAACACTGACATTTAGTCCGTAAGCTCTTTACGATTCTCGGTAAAATTGTTACCATGACTTCATAAAGTTTTCTGTGCCATAACTATAATTTTTGTCGATAGCCAGTTCCAATGAAAAACTGATTTAAAACGATCACTTGGTAACATAATTATAATGGCAAAAAAAAATTGTACGACATATTTGAAATCTGTACATCAGCCAACGTTAAATGCAAATCGTCAGAAACAATTCAATGAGCAATAAAGACGACGAGAAGCTAAAGCATAGTTAGAGCTGCATCAAGTCAAGTCGAAGAATATGTACTCATGTAAATTAAGATAAATGTGTTCAAAATATAGTAAGCAACACGTAATATTCATCAATTACAGAATTTTTTGACGCTATATGAAACGCTACTCTACTATGGTGCTTTGTGATACAATCCGGTGACAGCATTATAAGAGTATTTCATAACATCCATCCTACTGCATATAACATACTGCATTTGTTATAAAAATATATGTTATCTAATATTTTAAATAATAATCTATATACGTAATGGCATTACTACTTGTATAATGCCTTCATCTCACATTGTTATAAATACTTAAATCCTACCTCAATAGTCTAAAAAAGCTCTTCGAGTAGTTCGACTTGAGATGTCTGTAAATTTCACTAATATTACATTTCTCCGTTCAAACAGTATAATGAAATAGAATGCATGTAACAGCCAATATTTGATCAAAAGATTTTATTGCACCATAGCCATGTGAATAGTGGCGATGCGAATTAGCTATACGAAAGTGTTTAGTTTGTTTTCTACTAAATCAGTTCATTGGTAAAAAGGCTTAGGTGGCGAGGAGTGGGCGGAGTAAGCATATAATTTGACATATCACAAATATATTGCTTTCATATCGACAAAAGTTTGGGACTCATTTTAATATTACTATATCAGGAAATTGACAATTGAAGGCATATGCATTTTGAACGCAAAAGATACTGCCGTTGAATAGAACGATTTACTTGTTTATAGTTTATGTCGCACAAATGGCTTATAACATACAGACTATTCAAGTAGATATGCATCTAACTTATACAATTAATTGACAGTACTGGCGTGCACACAACAAACCGATGGCTTAGCATGTCAGTAGAGAAGCTGGACGAACTGTGTTCGTACATTCATAAATTCCCAACTGACATACGACAATTACTCTATGGTACATAATGAGCTCCTAATGTATAATTGGTTGGCAATATTCGATCAATGAGCTTTACTCCTCCAACTGAAATTATAATGCCTATGCTGTCATGCGCAGGCAAAAAAAAAGTGCTTTTCACGTTTTCTTTTGTTTACATAATATCTGATAAAATGTGCTATATACGTTAAATTTACATCGGGACAAAAATCCTATACACTTTCAATCTTGCAACGACGATGACGATTCTGCTAGGGAAGATGCAGTCAAACGACATCTTTCGAAAGTACTTCAGGTTCATCAATCTTTAAACAATACTTTGGACAAGTATCGATCAAAATTATGTCAGAAAGGTAGCGTCCACCGAAAAAAGTGTGCAAGTAATACAATTGAAGCATGGGCACATCAGTTTATATTGCATCCGATCATGATAACAACCAGCGTGCCCGTAAAAGAAAGCCACAGCCTACACTCTCTGAAACGAGTACATTCAAACGTCTAGCGTCAAATAAAAAAACGGCGGGTCGTTGTAGTCGATAATAAGAAAACTCACATTCCAATTATGCGAATCAAGCCAAAACGTCTATAGATTTAAGTTTATTGTATATACCACCACTACTACAAACATTTATTTATTTGCTAATAAAGGGTAATATTTGGTCTTAACCATATGGGAAATAATCTGTTCAAATCAATATTAGTATGTACTAAAAATATGCACATAATGTACTAATAGAGTATGGGTGTACAGCATATTCCCGATCACTAATGGACTAGCGTGAAGAATTATGAGTATCCGTTCTACAGTATTACTCATGCTTCAGCAGAATAAGGCAAAGCCGAGGAAGTGTTAGTGAATCCCCCTCTCTCCCACTTTAGTTGTGCATTCTCACACTCTTACTCTCCATCTGCCGTTCACTTCTCTCTACCATTACACACACAATCCCCGAAAACCTAAGTTTATGGACACTGATTCAGCGAATTCTAACAGGGATGTACTTCAGACACACAAATAGAAGAATTGTTAACAGACGTCCAATATCCATGCACTCAAACATTCTCAAACACAGAGATAGAGACTTAGTATGCAACATTATGGGCGGACTACGACCATCGATGCCTGATTCCGCACCAGAGGAATACAAAGAAACTTGTCAAGTAGTGATCATGATAAGCATCCAGATGCACGGAGACTTTGGATGATATTTACGAGCTTATTAAAGAGGGGACAAGGACAATTCTGTCAGTAACGCATCGAATACTATCTATCTTAACGATGTAAAACCCTTATCACGTGAGAGTAAATATTCTTGTACACTCTGACTTACTGGAGATCTGCCTAAACCGAGGTATGAAGACAACAGCTGAGCTGGTTATGTGTTGTCAATTTATGATATTAACATTGTCAATTGTCTTATTATTTAGTGACTCGAAGTTTCGAATTCTGTATGGATGGAGTCTCTGTATCACAAAAAATTGACAATGATAACAATAATGATGACAGCAATGCCAACAGAGAGGATGACAACGACGACGACGACAACGTGATGGCACCGAAACGGTTGAATCGTAAGCAATCCGAGCACGGCCTTTAATGGCTACCCGACGGCCAATTTGGGACTATTGGAAAGTTAGGGCGGTAATGCTCTGCCAACGACTCATGATAGGAAGGGAGTGGTCAGGGGAACTTTGCAGTGTTTCAGATGGATGGGAAAATGACGAACCAGATTCCATTACTGAAGATGCAGTTAAACGACATCCGTCGAAACCCATCAATCCAAACAACAACAGTGGCTGCAACAACAACAACTACTACTACTAATACAGCAGCAGCAACAACAATGTCGTCAATGACGAATCAGATTCTGCTAGTGAAGATGCAGTCAGAACATATAACTCAACAGTGCATAGTGCGCATTCTTGTACATCGCATCATGCATTATTCGGTTGGAAAATGTGCGGTGTCTATGACTCACCTGACACCATCCACAATAATAACGGTACAGCGATGTAAATATTGTTGGCAGCAGCGAGGATGATTATGACGACAACAGCGAGGACGATGCCGCCGATGATGATGACATTGATAATAATAATGACATTGACAATGACGATGACGATGACGATTTTATTTAACTTATTGACATTCGTGGAAGCACATCGTATATAATTCAAACCTTTGAATAAAACTCGTATAACTGTAAATAAGCCCATTGAATCACAAATGTATTCAAAAAAGAGTTTGAGTATCTAAATTATAAGAAATGCACGGTGTTAATATTGTAAATTGACTTTATTTGTACC
>CAJVPI010001094.1:0-16729 GCA_910592345.1 Paraglomus brasilianum
GGAAAATTTAAGGAGTTATTATTATGTACGTTTAGATGATACAACCGGTAGGATACTTTTGCACGTTACTGTATGTGCAAAGTCTGTGAAATTGTTAACATAGTTTCCATTCAAGCAGTACAAATTAGTATGTAGTGGGTTATGAAAAGGTTAACAAGCAACGCAAAAGTGTAAGCAAAACGAAAGATAACAGTTTCAACACAATTAATTGTATTTTACACGGTATAATAATAAATTGATTTATTTTGGGAAAAATTATGTATCCAGCTGTAAATTGTTTGTTGCAATCCAACCCTAATTTACGAAAAAAGAAGAGGTCATTAGTATCTAACGAGGTACTGAACTTTTACAATGTGAGGCAGCGGAACATGCATTTTTAATTTGGGACTCAATTTTATTCGTTAATAACAATAACTTCGGTTTAATCTGAGCGGGGATATCATCGTGAAGTATATCAGGAGCCAATTTTACTAAACTAGAAGCTTGATTATTTCTGATGATAACAATATAAGACAATTAATTACTTTACGCTGTGTGCTTTTCCCATAAGATTTCAGAAACTACTCATTCGTATTGACGGAGTTATTGCATACATAAAGTTTAATAGCACGTTTTTTCAGTAATGTGTGATGTGTTATTTTTTATGGGCTATATCATATTGGTTATTGTTTCGAAAATGCAGATTTTAAGTCAGTATAAGCAAATAAAAGTCGTTTAGTCGTTGAATATCACCAGCTTCACATTCTGCCCCCATCCTCTACCAAATCGTGTTTTGTGTCCTTCGGAATTCTTATTCTAACAACGTTATTCTTTCAGTCTTGTGTTGTTGTATTATTCAAATTGATAATTCAAAGGGTTTATACAACCTGAAGAACGAAACACTCTTAAATATTCTGCCTACTCGTCTGAGTTTTCATTTACGATCAACTACTCATGTCAACAAGAGTACCGAATCACACAAAGCCTAACCTGTAGACACTTGCTAAAGCGAGGAAGTCAGATAATAATGTGCGTAGTAAACGCGTGTATTAAGTAATACACAGTGAACCTGGATATAACGAATATGATAACAATAAAGCAACATTGATTTCGCTAGTTCAAACAGAAACTATATTGTATGCAGAATTATGTCAAGTAGTCCTCAAGAGTAGTTTGTCGTGCTAACTCTATACTGTTTAAACGATTGTAAATTAGAAAGAGCATTTATAGCTAACCCTCACAATTCGTTCTTCAAAAGGTTCTTCTAATGTTTCACAATGATTAATGGTATCTATTAGTGTTTAGGTATCTACAATCTCTTGGAATAGAAACGTTCTCGTCGGTAGAGGAATTTATGTCTGCATTTTGGTCGATATCTATATACTCTTATATGTCCAAGTTTCGTTATACCCAGATTCAGAATATGCGATAAACCTCTATGTGTAATACAGCAAACTAACCAATATTTAGCAGTAATTATAATTAGAGGAGAAGTTATAGAGTTGAAACTGTAACTAAGACCAATCTCATTATAGAATTGAAGCATCCAATTCTCCGGAAAGAAAGCAAAGGATGTGTGTATAAAAATATTGGGTAAGAGAAGCAATTTCTTGCGAATGTTTTTAATCAGAACCCGAACCAGTATTCGTATATTTGATAAAGACTCGTCTCTTCAGAAGTTAATTATCAGAACCTACCCTGGACAAAAGTATCGAACACCCTAACTTTATTAATTGCACATAATAACTAAAGCCAGACTTTTCATATGTCATAGTCTACCTTCTTATGAAATGCGGTTACGTGTTGTTTATATTTATTTCTCTTGCAACAATATAATAAACGGGATTGGTGTTTTTATTTTAATCTTTAACTTAAAATGTGACTTAACCGTGGCCAAATTTATAAACTCTTGGCTTCCTAGAGCAACAGTAATACGAACAATTTAAAATTTTCTCTTGAAGAAAAAGTCTTGCAACCCAAAATTTGAGCATAAACAAATATTAATACGGGTTGTTAAGCAAAAAACAAGAGATCGGCTGAACAAATCAAAATCTGCTTAATGACCTGAGGTTTCGAGGTCTCTATTTAGGCACGCTTAATGACCTGATGTTTCTACGTACGTACCAAAACTATTAGGAGAAATTTACACGAGCTTAAATTTTTTTCTCGCATTCCGACATCCAAACCTAGAAAATCGCCTAAATTGGTGTATTGAAAGAAAGAATTAAACCTATTGAACATTTATGGTCAAAACTGGAAAGGCGTATTAGAAAGCATTAATTATGGCTAAAAAATGTAAGGGAACTTGAGATGGGCATTACAGGAGGAATGGAGCCAAATTACTAACGATGCTTTGATGAATTTAATTAAAAGTAGGCCTCGAAGAGTCGAAGCATCCAACAAGGATTGGTCTTATGCATAGATTCACAAGAAGCTAGACTATAGCATATAAAAATTTTAGTCTCAATTATTATGTACACTTTTGAGCAATTAATAAAGTTAGGGTGTCCGATACTTTTGTCCAGGTAGTGTATCTGCTATAGACAAGAAAAAAGTTCGAAATAGAAGCTAACCTTCAAGTCTCGTATATAGTTGCTCTCTGGATACGATACGTATTAATATATTATGTTTAACAACATGCCTGCATTAGCTCGCTACTAATGCCAACGAACAGTTCTAATAAGCGTCTTCCTTGATTTTGTCCCCCCCCCCCCAGAGGATGAAAAAGAACGGTCAAATTGTAGCGGAGACTAAAATTTTTGCTACGTGTTGCCCAGTTTTTTGTTCAAACTATGTGAATACTCTTGAATGAGTAAATGTGCTATTATTTCGAATAATGGAGAATGTATTGTATCCGGCGTTGTCGACCTATTGTTCGTAAAAAAGAGCTTGCAAATTGTCTCTGCCGTAACCATGACAATACCCTTGAGGTCATCGTAGCTACAATCAGTTAAACCATGACAGACAAGAATTATCAAGAATGAATCCCATACAAACACATACGCTAGTTTGAATCATTGTATGTATTGTTAACACAAGTCCTGTAGCGAAAGAATTGTCTCTCTAAATTATGAAGATCATACTATATTTGTATTATTAGGAGCACAAAGTATTATATTTGGGTCTAGTAATAAAGAAATATTTGTTCTAATGCTATTTTGTTCGAAGAGTTGTCGCTTTGCAAACAAGGTGTTAAGTCCTATGAGCTTTGTTAACGCAATCTTTATTGGGAGTGTAGCTATATTAAGATTCAAGCCAGCCGTACAGACGACCCCGACTAACTGACCGCTTTGAAAATATGCAAGATACCAGGATTGCGGTTGTTACTAGTCAAATGTCATGGATATTTCATTCCATTCACTCTGAAATATTATAGTATTAGTTTCGGATCAAAGATCTTTATCGGGCATCCTAATCTCGATCTATGGATCACATATTGTATTATTGCATTGCCAAGTATTATTTGGTCCCAGCTTGTGTGTTGACATCAGTCCGAACATACATTTTAAGTAATAGTAAATAGATGTGAACTTGTGCTGGCATAAGCAGCTAGCAGAGCTTGTAAGATAGGTATCGTAGGCAATGGGAAGTCGACTCTTTCAGAGACAGTTATTACCTTAGTTTCATGACTGAATAATTCGTCACTTCCTGTAAGCATCTTTTACCAGAAATAAAGTATCGTCGTCTTAAGAGCTGATACCATTTACTTGAACACGAATTCGGCAAAGATGATATTAAGATTACACACTTTATTAATACAAAGCATAGTAAAATAGGAGAGAACTCGGTTGTCCGCTGTGTTTACGGGATTTGTGACGAGGGTCAGATTACTAGATGGGTAATGCGATGGTATATGGAGCAACTGGAATACGAGGATTATGGGAACCCTCTCTTACTTGGCAAGGTAGTGGGATGATGGACTGGGAAGAAGAGACAAAAGTTAAGATACTTTGATAGGTGGCTTAATGTTGGCGTATACTTTCTTTCCCAATGGTCCAGATAAGATTGCATTGATCGGCTAATACTTGCGTTGAGATGTACAGTATAATGGCTAATAATAGTCTTCGTAACACGATATTGGTGATACACTACCAATCAACCATCATCTCGTTAGAGACAATATTAACATTCTTTATCATATTGTTATCCTTACCCGTGGTTTGGTGATAAACAGATTGAGGGATGGGAATATTCGAAATTGGGGAGATAAAGAAACCAGCACTTATCACATGCGGAGGAAACAATATGGAAGATATCAGGTCTATGTATGAAGGCGTATACGTTTCACGGGGACAAACCATTTTGGGACCATGAGTGTTAGGAGGGGGGATGTATCAAATCAATGAAATGGCCTCCTCTTGGTTGTTGGGAGGAGAACAATAGATAATAGACACCGATCGACTACGTGACCAATAATTTCGTATTCAGTGACGTACTTGACAAAAAAGGTTTGATTTTTGTAGTACAATTCTGCAGGATCATCTTTGAATGTGAATGTCCGAGAACAATTATTATGCACTTGACCAAATGACAAGTTAATGGCAGAAGATAAGCCAATTAGCATATGATTCACTTATTACTAGTTATAAAGTTGAACAAGAATGGAATTATTCAAGCAAGTTCTTTAGTATTGTCGTTCCTCATTGTATACATAGAGCCAATAACTTGCATTAATGAAATGATGTAATGGCGAGAAATACAATGAATGCGTCAACGACTTTGCTTTTAATTTCAAATACAGGTTTTTTGGCGCTATGCCTAATGAGGATGAGAATGTAGTAATATACTACGATTTTTATTATACCCACAACTTACGAACCACAGAAAAGTATTCGATAAACATGGGATATATGTTTCGGTGCCTTAATAATAATAATAACGAGGCATCGATAAAGAAAAATACATCTTCTAAATACTCGTAGAGATTCCTTATCTTGAAGAAATTGGTGTTACATATAAGATGTTTATTTTATTACTCCGTATAAGCGAATATAACAGGGGAACATTGACATATTACTTAAACTAGTGGTCATAAGACAGACTTTCAACTTTCTACATGAGCCATCATCGCACATGCTGCATAAAATGCCCGGGTTAGATAACTTTTACCCAATTGTTCTTGTCATTGTCATTAAACTAGTTGCACCAATTACGCAGTAGGCATCCAATTACTGGGAGCAACGCGAATACCTAATTATGGGGTTAATAGGTTCATTCATGGGTAAATTTGTTTGTTCCACAAAAACCTAGAAAGTATTAAATGGTTTCCAAAATTGAAAATAAAGTTTGGTAAAAAAAGGGTCGAAATCTATGACGAATAATATCTCCCTATTGTGCACATTCTACCACTGCTATTATTATTAATACTATTGCAAATACTAATATTATAGCGAGTGCTTTGCTATTGCTACTAATCAACTATCCGCTTTCTTTCTTTTTTTTTATATGGAATTATTCGCATTAATCGCATAATACATATAATACAAATATATAATGATTGCCCAATATCATAGATTGTTCCTGTAACACAGATTTCGATCCATTATCACAAACTCCCATTCAACTCACATAACAATACGAAAAAATCGATCGACGGCAAATATTGTTTATCCAAACTATTATAAATGGAACACGAGTGTCTCCTCCTCCTTTAACTAATAATATACTAATATTTACGAAAAGTACGAAAAGTACCCCTCTCCCACTCTAATCACTCTAATAATAAAAAATGAACACACAGACGACACAAATTCCTAAAACTTCACGCATAGGGATAGTTGGGGCTGGTCCGGCGGGCGTATCGTTCGCATATTTTCTGCGCAAGCAGGGATTTAACAACATCACTCTCCTTGAGTCCGCTCCCCACATCTCTGGCAAAAGTTCTTCATTTGAAGTGGGAGGGCGTGGGTATGACGTTGGGGCCTTGATGGTTGGGACGAATTACCATCATATTCATTCGCTCGCTTCGGCGTTATCTTGCCCCCTCGAGCCGTTTAAAGGGCGGGCACTAGACATCGATAATGGACGCCTCATACATGAGGACACGTCTATGATTTGTATATACCAGCAGTTGCTCCCTCATATCAATCATTATTTGGGAGAACGTTCCCACACCCAAGAAATCTCAAATCCTGGACACGGGACCCTGAGTGAAGAACAACTCTTTCCGCCGATCGGGCAGTACCTTAAAGGGAAACAAATGGAGTATATGCGAGACGCATGGGCTCTTGCATTCACCTCAGCAGGCTACGGATATATTGACAGCGACATTCCGGCGGCATACTTTCTCAAGTTTGTCGAGCGCTCGGAAAATAAAATAAGCTATTTTCCTAACGGCTTTTGTAAGCTGTGGGAGAAGATGGTGGAAGTAAGTAGTTACCTGATAATCGATACAGAAAATAATACTCTCCGCATACTAACCAACCTAACCACCCATAACTTTGTATTAGGGGATCAACGTGATAACACGGGCGCACGTGACTAAGGTTGATCGCTCACTGGCGAGAGCTGGTGTGGGTCCAATCTTGGTTACTTATGAATCTAAACATCAACAAACCCTTGCCTTTGACTACATTGTGGTCGCTACTAATCCACGGCAAGCGGAACCGTTCCTGGATACTACGGCTGAGGAGGCAACACTATTCAAACAAGTAATCTATTTCGATTACTATACAATCATTGCAACCGTCGAGGGTTTATCCACAAAGCAAGGCCTTACGACTATACCAAAATACTGTCAAGACAAGAGTTATGTCGGACATATTACCGCATTTTACTGTGCCTACGAGGGCGTTCCGACATATAGCTTTTATGCTTATGGTAACACCGAAATCACCCAGGAGAAGGTGATCGAATACTTCCGCGAGGATATCGAGAAGATGGGTGGATCTATTAAAGAAATCCATTACAGCAAGCACTGGGACTTCTTCCCACACGGTAAGCTGGTTGCGCTATCTCCGTTAACAGAATATGTGACATTGAAAATCTCATTCGTCTTATCCCTAATAGTTAATTCGTTAAGTATGGCGCGGGGCTTTTACAGCAAGGCAGAGGACCTCCAAGGCCAGCATAATACCTTTTATACCAGTGGTTGGCTCGATCTCGAGCTGACCGAGAGCTGTGTCTCTTACAGCAAAGACTTGGTTACTCGATTTTTCTCCGATACTCCTAATGAATCCCAACATCTGCCGGTCTCCCCCCCGGTTGAAGTCAAACCACCGTCGCTAATGAACTTGGGACTTGCACTCAAGTTGGCTGCTGAGAAATATCCTGACAAGGTGGCCTTCACTTGGGTCGATGCGAATTTAAAAGAAGAAATGCAGTTTACGTTTGCTCGGCTTTACCGTCAGGCAAGATCGGTAGCCCAGTTTCTTGTCACAAAAGGACACAAGAAGGGTGACCGAGTACTGTTATGTTATGCCCCGGGCCTTAAATTCCTCCCCATTCTCTTCGGCTGCTTCATGTGTGGTGTAATCGCCGTCCCCGTTGCTCCTCCAAACCTTTCGACCGCACAGAAAGACATTGCCCGGTTCACCTATTTGACAAATACAACAGGTGCCAGGATCTGCTTCAGCGACAAAGACTACTTACAGTATACGAGGTTTTACGCCTCGAAGGCCCTGGTAGGGTTTGTCGATAAGATTAAGTGGCCAGAAGGTCTCACGTGGATCGAAGGGGAAACGATATCTCCGAAAGCTCTCTATGAAGAGCGATTAATAGCCGAAATTGATCCTAATGATGTCGCTGTATTGCAATTCTCCTCTGGAAGCACCGGCGATCCGAAGGGTGTTATGCTCACACATAAAAATCTTCTGCACAATGTCGATCTCATGCAAGCAGAAACGGGAATAAATGCAGATTCCATTTTTGCGTTCTGGGTCCCGCAGTTCCACGATCTTGGCCTCATTGGAGGATTCCTCAATACGGTGAGAGCTGCCTCTCGCTCAATTGTCATGTCGCCGCTCACATTCTTACAGCGGCCCGAAGTGTGGCTACAAATGATCTCGAAGTACCAAGCAAACTTTACGGCAGCGCCAAATTTCGCCTATGAACTCGCAGCAAGGAAGTGTTCGGACAAGACGCTAGCATCGCTGGACTTGAGTTGTCTTATTGGTGCTTTTAATGGGGCGGAACCAGTACGCTGGTCAACTCTGCACACCTTCTCGAAAAAATTCGAAGGTGTCGGCTTTAATCTTGCTGCATTCAAATGTCTATATGGATTAGCTGAGCACTGTGCTTATACAGTAGGATTTCGGAATACCCACAGCGTACCAACCGTTATCGACGTTGATCCTCATGATCTTCTCGCAGGGCGTGTGACAATTCGGTCGAACCCTTCAATGCCGAATAGAATAGTCGCCACGGGCGTCCCCAATACGGCGATGCAGGTCGAAGTGAGGATAGTAGACCCAAATACTAGGCTATTGTGTCCGCCGAACGTAGTAGGCGAAGTTTGGCTATCGAGTCCAAGTGTAGGCGAGGGATATTATGGGAGGGAGGAGTTGTCCGAGGAAGTTTTTCGGGCTAAACTGGATCATGATGATGACCAGGATCGGGGTTGTTTTCTTCGAACGGGGGATCTTGGCTTTATGTACAAAGGTCAATTGTACATAACGGGGAGGGTAAGTAAATTGTTAATGTTTATCCTTATGCACGCAATAATATATAGTCGTTTAATTGGCGCTAAATAATCTTTGATATCTCCATAGCTCAAAGATGTGATCATAATAAATGGGAAAAACCATTATCCCCAGGATATCGAGCTCACTGTGCAGCAGTGTCACTCTCTGATAAAACCGGGTTGTGTGGCCGCTCTTCACCATCATGATCCATCTCGGGGAACCGATGCGCTAATCATCCTTGCGGAAATAAGGGATGACAAAGTTGAACTCGGGGCAATAGTTAATGAAATCAGTCGCATGGTTCCCGCGAACCACGGGTTACCAGCCGAAAGGGTTGCCTTGTTAAGGCCCCATAGTATCCCTAAAACGACGAGCGGCAAATTGCAAAGAGGGCGAGCGAAAGCCATGTTAATGGCCGGCGAGCTCGATAAAAAAATACTTCTTAGTGATGGGGACTTGAAGGAGAAGACCAAACCCGACGCATTAGTAACCGTTGCAGTTACGTTAACGCTTGAAGAGATTACACGTACCATAACGCAGAGAGTGCAAAAGCTCTCTAAGCTCGTTCCGCAAACCTCTGACATCGATGAAAACGCTAATCTGATTACGAAGTACGGCTTTGATTCGCTCGCAGCGGTTCAATTGACTTCATCTTTGAAGAATGATTTCAAAGTTGAAATACCTCCATCGCTGCTCTACGATGTCCCGTCAATCTCGGGTCTCGCCAAGCACGTTGCTACACTACTCCCGTCCCCGTCTGCTGTCCAGAAATCAGAGTCTATCGATAGGGTGATTGCAACTTCGCCTTCTTCACCAACATTTGCTCCTCAACCATCAGTTTCACTCCCCGAAATCGAAACCACGATAATTGGCCATGTTCACAAAATTTCCCGTGTGGCCTCAAAAATTCCCGTTGACGAAATCGATCCGAAGGCAAACATTATTACTGATTATGGATTTGATTCCTTGTCAGCGGTTCAGTTGACTGCATTGATAAGGGAAAGCTTTCAGGTGGAGGTAGCTCCTGCCGTTCTCTATGATATATACACAGTTGGGGGTCTTGCCGAGCATGTATACAAGCTGATAGCGAGTCAGTCGCCTACTCTTGGTCGAGGAAGGAGAAAAGAAATAATACAAGACCATGAAGTGTTGACACCGGAAACTACTCCTCTGCTTGTTCCACTTGCACCGAGGAACGTTTCGAACAAAAACAATCCCGCCTTATTCTGCATTCACCCGCTTTTGGGAAATGTAGCAGCGTATGTCCACATATCTCGCCTTCTAGGTATTAATCGGCCGGTTTATGGCATCCAATCACCGGCCCAATTTCCCCCCTCTGTAACAACTCTCGCAAAACGATATGCCGATTTAATCCAGCGGGAACAACCTTCTGGGCCATACTATCTATGCGGCTACAGCTATGGCGGTCTAATTGCATGGGAAATAGCCAAGCAATTGGCTTCTTTCGGTGAGAAAGTAGGAGGATTATTCTTAGTCGATGCCCCCAGCCCCCTTGCTCAAACTGTCAAGGAACCCATCGGTGAGGATAAGGAGGCCCACCTAGTGTGGGAGGAGGAGATTGAACAATTACTTTCTGATGCGGACAGTCAATGGATGATGCGCAAACGAGCAAGCGATCCCTCACAGATCAACGACCTGAAGCGGTTGGTCGGAAAGCACATCCAAGCGATGTACGCCCATAAGGAGGATATTACGACACTATCTGCGGTGCAACCATTCCCCGTGCACTATTGGAGGTGCAAGGATCTTTCCAAAACCTCAACGCTTCTTCTTGATCATCCATTCTTCCATGACCCCCATTGGGGTTGGCGACGATACAAAGGAAGCATCACTTTTTATAATACCATCCCTGGTGACCACTACACGGTCCTAACAGAAAACAATTGCGGTCGACTAGGCCGTGAACTTGACAGAGCTCTGCCAAAGTATAATAGACGAACCAGTGCAGAATTGCGTCCTTTGATGCTCGAGAAGATTGCGGGCAAGGATCGACCACTATCTTCATACAGCCCTCGGTTCAAGAGCAAAAATTCAAATAAGATTAACCAATTTATTGGCGTTTTTAACGCACAAATACCCTTATACTATGTTATCGCGATCACTATTGCGATTTCGTATACTATGCAGAGAATTACCACGATAGTAATATGAGGGTTTATATGCTTATATCTTTTGTTGCTTCATAGATGCTCTCGAGCCTACATCATATTTTTTTTTGTATATAGTATTGGTGGTAAAATTTGCGGTGGGTGTGGATCTTTAATGCAATCTGTATTTACTGTCGATATTCTTATTAGTAAAATATTAGTTCTTTTTCTCATGATATGTAATTATTAATAAAGTGTGTTCAGTAATCAAAATAATTGAATGACAATCAGTAGCAAGACGCTAATTTGACATTCGCTTCTTGATGTAAGTAGACTAAAGGACGTTCACAAGATTCACAACCTTTATTACAAGATACAACTAGTTTAAGACTATTGCAAGCCTCTTACTACGATCAACAGTTTGTTATTTTGCTCGTGGCTTGTTTTGAGTCCACTGTTATTAATAGAGAAACTCCTAATGTCAAACGCATCATTATTATGGCTCGCGCATCTTATGGTCCACATAATAATCAATAATATTGTAACCCGATTTCTTCGATAAATGTGTTAAGTTATTAGAAGCGCTATAACCATATTAATATGATCTAAACAGCGATATGATGGATTTGGCGGCGATAGATTATTATTATATTGGATTAATCAGTTATTTCAGGAGCCATAAATTATATTTAATCACGTGATTATCGATAAGTCGGCCAAATGATGCGAACTCATAATGTGCGATAGGAGCTTTTAGATATTAATTCGATGTTATGACTGCTTTTATTGTTATAACTAATTTTTTACTGTATTATTGCATGCAGACAAGGAAAGCAAGCACATAAGATTAGGCATAATAGCGCTTACAGAATCGAAAGAATCCCTTCCTGTAGGCAATTGGGAATTAGCGTGCAGTCAGCGAAGTGCAAATACACGTGAGCTGGTAGAGACACTAGCTGCGAACATCAGTAAGGAAGGAAGGGTAGTTTTCTGGGCGCATAGTTATTAACCCCTGCAAATTGGTTTGCATAGTCGTTAACCCCTGCAAATTGGTTCTATTTGTATCGAGTTGGAAGTATGTCTTAAACACGTAAGGTAATTCACTTACACCGAACAAACCAATGTGTCCTTCCGCCCAACTATTTGCGTACTTTTCCGACGTCGTTCCTTCCTTGCCTATAACAGCTTCCTCAGCCAACATACCTACAAGCGAAGCTTCCGTGATAGACGCGTCTACTGTTCACATGCCAACTCAAGCAGTCGAAAACATAACAACCAGCAAAATGCCCGTTTCTCCTCACAAAACACACGCTCGATTACGACCACAATGTATACATAATGATTTGGTTAACCAAATTACTACCCTAGTGTCGCTTCCAAACACAGATGTGAAACTTCCCGAAGACATCCTTCACTGTGTTACAAACTTTGCAACACCACCAGCATTCATTCACCCTTGTCAACAATATGTATACTTCAATGGCGAAAACATAGATAGATTTTCCTATCGCTATGGTTTCGTGCGCGGTCTATTTGCGGATACATACTTTACAGTGGCCAACTACAACATTCGCTTTTGCTGCCACGCGTATGTCCTCGCACGAACGCCATTTCTCCTCGATCATATGCTCAACTCATCAACTAGAGGCGAAATATCATTGGACATAACGGACAGTAACATAACATACGAATCCATCTGCTTTGTAATTGGACATTTATACGGTACCGAAGGGGATGTATTACTGACCTTGCATCATGCACCGGGAGTATTAGCATTTGCATACATGATGGATGTGAAAGACGTATGTGGGAAATCGTGCGAAATAATCAAACGAAAAATAAATGAAGAGAATGTCGAAAGGTTTGTGAAGTTTGTGGAGGGAACGAGATATGGGAAGTATACAGAGGAAATTGAAAGTGCAGTGGAGGCGTATTTGACAGTGGAGTTGGGTGGCGTAGCATTTCATCAACCTTTTGAAATAGACTATACGGAGAAAGGAAGATCGGTAGATGGTGAATGCGAAGTGTGGACGAATGGTCACATGAGTTGTTGGGAGAAGAGCTGTTGTGTCAGCAAGACAGGTTTCAAGGGGGCTTGTAGTAACATTTCATCAACATTTGCAACATCAGGTTCATCCATTACATTGTTAGGGACGTATACCAATCCAAGGAATTACATACGCAAGATCCGCTACATTCCAAAACCACTACTTTCAAGTCACCCTTCTCCCTCACAGATATTTTATGATGGTCGATATCAGCCTATTCGCAATCCTCTCTTATCTCCAAAACCTTCTCTTAAGCAGACATATTCAGCTCATAAAAAGTCCGTACAATGGTGTTCTAATCTACATGACTCGATACTCAATAATCATCCTCCATACATTGATGTCCGTTATCTGCGTACTGCCAATCGTGTAATTAAACCTGGATACGAAAAACTACTTGATATCTATTCCAAACTTCCCTTCAATTGGATGAAACGATGCGTGGAATCAAAAAACTTGGGAATTGATTTTCCAGTGAGAGACAAATTAGCTCAGGATGTTGTAAATAAAAGGAGGATCTGTGAGAAGGGGGAAAAAAGAGAGCGAGTAGAGTATAAGTTTGGAGTTGGCTGTGGGTCACACGTTGAAATCGTACAGACTAAGAGCCAAGGGAGGAGTGCATAAGAATTTATTGAACCCAATAATAGATGAGACTAGCTGTATTGTATGTGATCTCGTGTAAGAAGAACCTGCTTATTGACAAGCAGAAATCATATGTTCATTCGGTTAATAATGTTAAGCTGGAAATTGGACATTATGTGAAATGGTTTCTGCCTGAACTGTCTTAGCAGGGATTGTACCTTTAGATACGATAGATTCTTTTTTTCGGAACCTTTGTTGTTCCGTCCGTATTTCCGAGTTAGTTATTGTATTTTCAAGTGTAATAGGATTCTTTATTGAATAAAATTTAATGTTAGTGCATCAGCAATCACCTATTTACTGCCATTCGAAGTACGATTCTTATATTCGATGACCCTTATGAGTGTAGAGTATTATTAAGTCACGTTTGTCAATCCGCGTCAGTATAGATGATTAATCGAGCTTTATAATATATTCTCTAGACGAAGTTAGTAGGCCAAGGGATGAGTTAATTAAAGGAGATTAAAATTTGGAATGAAATGGCTGTTTATTGGTTATAGGCGGTGAGATGAATATAATATTCCACCAGAGACAAATCCATCATACGTAATGTAACGAAATGCTTTCGCTGCCAAAAAGTTTATTTGTAGCAATGAGCAGATTACGCCTAATGTAAGAATACCTTCGTCTATTTTATAAGGAGATACTTCCATTAGTTGATCTTTTTTCCCTTGCTGACCATTTTCTGCGAACTTGTTTAGTGATACGAAAACGTCTTGCAGGATTGTTAGCGCGAACCGTGGTACTATAGCGAGGAAGGGCACGAACAGTCATTATTTACGTATATAGAATGTTACAACACTATGGGGGAGTAAAATACCCCTTTAAAAAAATGAAATGTAAAATACTCGGTACTTTAGTCAGGGTCTACAGTAACTTTTGCATTCCTTCTCTCTCTCGTTTTTTATTTAAAATCTAACTATAAATGCCTCGCATAGTTTTTATTGTTGCAACTTTCATATTATTAACCGCGATTTTAACAACAACAATAATATTCTCTGCAGAGTTGTGATTCCTCTTCCGCCTTCTACTGCCGAAAGCCTGAAGCGGAAAGATAATCCTGCAAAGAACTTTTTTAAGACGCTTTAATTATAGTATTTCTTTTCCACGTCTTTTTCTCGACCGAAAGAGTACTCTTGTCCGTAAAACTTATTTGACTGTACTGTTTTCAGTGAATTAAGATCTGCACCTTTTCGATTGTTATTAATTCATCTAAAATAATTTGTATTTATATTGTTGGTTCACTGATTGAAACATACCATTCAGAACAATTACAAGCGATGTTTACATATCTTCGTTTGTTTGAGACTTTAACGAACAACAGGAATGCTTTATGATATAACAATATCTAATAAAAACGATGGAAAGCAGCTAACAGTTACTATTGGAAGAAATACCTTAACTCTATGGGTCTTTAATATTAATACTTCTCGGCTTATCTTGTTATTGTCTTTTCCCGACTCCCCTTCTTATTCCGTCTTGATGAAGACGAAATATGCATACGTTTGAAAGATAAAAAATTTTCCTTAATAAGATTTACATGTATATGTTTCTTAACATTAAGTATAAGTTGTATGAATGCGTGCTCACTAGCATGAGTGGTTGTAATTACGTTAAGCTTTTCATATGATAAATTTGAGAGAAAACAACAGCTAGAAAGCAAATTGTCATGTACGGATAACTCGAGAGAGATAATTAAAGAACTATATTTTTTTTTGCAAAGGATTAAGATGTTAAGTGGTGGTTTCCGGTTTTCGGTTTTGTGTTGAGGTTCAACAATCCCATTGCAACTGGAAGAAAGTATATATTACAGTATATTAGTGCATTTCTAGCAATCTGTTAAGCATTCAACTTATTGAAGAATATGTGGTGATAGCATACGTTTTCCTTTATAAAGATTACCTTATAATATGTGATATAACCTCAATTTTGACTTGACACTTTCCCCACATCGTTCGGGTCTCTTCTCAAGGTGCTTTTATAATATTGATGCTAATAGGGCCAGATTACGAACTTGCATACGCTGCACAATAGGTACATTGTTGCATTTAGTTCTTCAAGCTTTGCCGAACACCGAAACAGTAGTCTTCGAGGAAAGAAAAAAAGCTTACATGACAAAGAAGCATATAAGAGCTCAATAGCAAATTAGTCTTGAATGTATATCTATCAACTATGAATATGATAATCAAGAAATAACCTGTGGTGTATGATTGTCGGCCGTTCTGGTATCAACGTGCGCCACAATCAAAACTCGGGTAACCTAAACAAGCTGTAAACAAACCAGCGGACTGGCAACTCCGCGTAGTTCGTACTACAGTCCGTAAATATCGATATTAATATGGAGATGGGTTATAACTATCCTCGTTTGGCTTATACAGAAAGTATTGCTTGTTTATTTGCCAGTCAATTACATTGGACATCACACCATTTCATTTTTAGGGATGAACACTGTCACAATAATGTTTAGGAACAAAACTACTCTCTTTAGAAAGGCTAAAAAGAGTAAGTTATGTCTATTAATTTTATCTATCAATCAACAAATTATTGACTAACTTGTTAATAGCTGATGTGCAATCAATCGTAAAAACACAGTATTTATCTACCACTACAGTATATTTCTCGTTTATAGAGTCTTAATAAGATGAGCAAAGTTAATAAGAGTAGCGAGTGCAGTCATGGCAATAACAATATATTTTATTCTTATTGTGTCTATCCGTAAACATTGGTTTATTACAAGCATCAAAAAGTCTACTCTAGGAAAGTTGTTTATGTGACAGCCAATAATCATCATCTTTAAATCCTAACGCTACGTTGGTTATCTGAATAGAGAAACTTTCTTTCCATCAGTACGAATATGGAAGACAAATAAAAGCTAGGACTTATTCAGGAATATGCTGTTGATACCTCGTTTTGGCTAATGTTGATCTGCAAGTAATAGTAGGCATTACCTGTTATTCGTTCAAAAGCAACGCAGCCGTCGTTATTATTATATAACCGAAATAGACTCGTTAGTATTAGACATTTTAATTTCCAATCTAAGCCGGTTCGTTATTTCTTACTCTGACCTTTTCACCAAACAACTGTTTCGACTACACCATCACAATAAATATGTGGATTGCTGCGTGATAAGGCGTGTAACGTCCTATGCAGCTTATTAGCATTTGAGTGTTCAAAGAAAGTGTGGTTACGTGGGTGGTTCAAAAAGTTTTGACACAAGACATATAAAATTTTTATTTACATAATAAATATCAATCTAACTGTTTCATTCCTTCGAAATACTCTCCTTTAACCTCTATACAACGTCTCAGCCGTCTACGCCAACTCTGAAAGCACT
>CAJVPI010001095.1:0-16728 GCA_910592345.1 Paraglomus brasilianum
TATATATAAATTGCGTACCACAAATTATATATATAAATCCGGGATTTATATAGCGACACAAATTATATACAACATATTTATGATTTATCAATCTCATCTTATTGTTCCGGAAAAGTTCATATTGATGAAAATCTATTACATCATATTTCATAAGAATGTTGTAAATGTTGTACATATTGTTCATAACTGCATAACGTTACTCAATTAAGGATTTGAGTAATCCAGTTTAAACCGGTTTATATGATATTGTTCGTATTTCATATTATCAATTTAAGGATTTAAGTTTATCCAATCAAACATAATTTGAACAATAACAAAGATGAGGGACGTAGCATATATTTATAATTGAAAATGTGGCGCAATAACTAATCTTTTTTTGTACGATACAAACTTTCATTAATCTGATTTTTATTATATTTCATTGTGATAATCCCCAGGTGTTTTCCTCACAAAAAATAGATTCATTCGAATCCGAAGTTGATTTCTTAATTGCGAGGATTTGCTTGAAAGATTTCATTTTTAATTGGATGTTTATTTTTTTTTTGTTTTAAAAAAGTTTAACGTTATTGAATTCAGGAATTGCGTAAACTTACATAGTTTGTATAGTAAACGTTTCATATTTATAAGGATTCGAGTAAATCCAGTTCATACATATTGTTCGTATAATAATAGTAAAGAAATTCTTAAGCTTAGTATTGTTTACATATCGATAATCTCATTTTTTTGATTTAAACTATGTCGTTAACTCTAGAAGATCTTGATAATCCAGCAATCGAGAACTTGATTCAAGCCTCCTTGGAAAGCAACTTAGAACTACAATGGCTTGATTACTTAGATATTACCGACATAGAGCCAACTCAAATTGACAACGTCTACTACGGCAACGAACACCTCATGATATTGATATTCCTTGGAAGTAGCGAAGAATGCATAACAACACTTGTGAGTGAGTTTGCTAGAATATACTCACTTCCAACGCACAAGTACAAAAATAATGACAATAACTTTAGAAGACATTCCGTATGGCTTGAGGAACGCAACGAACTTATAATGGGGTTTACCAAACTTGATGATAACTATTACATGGTTGCTGATAGACCTTTTTACGGTTGTTATTCTCGTTATGGATTCTGCGCCGCATGTGGAATACTCCGATGTAGTCCCGTGTGGTGCGTTTGTGGTCATAAACAATTATCTGACGGATGGACTAGCAACAACAAGAAACTCGATGAGTTTATTAAGAAATCTCAATTACAAACAAACTCACCAAATGATGCCTATTTGGAATGGATTCCACCTAGAAATTATAAATATGGTATACAATTAAATGGTCTACCTACTTCTAATTATGAACCGTTTACATTGATTCCACTTGAGATAACAGGCGAGACACATGATTTATATTATGCCGAGGTAAACTATTTACATGCGCCATGTTTATTGAATAGTTTAAATAATTATTGACTTGGTATTATGTATCATTTCCACTAGTTATGTGATAACCATCCGGATATTCTTACCGCGGATGTTTGGGTTACCATCGGATTTACATATGATATAAACATACAAAAGTATTGTCTGGTGAAATCAGAGTATGGATCATGTCTGGAATGCACGACTCCATATGAACGTCATATAAATGGATTTTGTTATAAATGTAAAGCACTAACGCCTCCTGATTGGACTACTGGCAATACTTATTTGGATTCATTTATTATGGAATCGTGGAGTAATGTAGTGAATGTGTATGATTCACATTTACAATGGATAGAATACTCTCTATTGACAAATATACAAGAGATGACATCATTACGCCATGGATGCACACATATGGCAGATTGGTTAGAGCCGACAGCGGATGAACCGACGAGAGTGACACTCAAAAAGATAATTGATGAAGAGGATCAGCCATTTGATTTTCATCAGGTAATTAAAATTACTTTATGTGTAAACAATGCAATTAATCGATAAATAACGGTTATTGTTGTAACAATTGTATTTTATAGTTAACCGAAGAATACCCGGAGATATTAACACCTGATAAAGTCTGGATAATTGGAATCGCTCAGGATTCATCTACTCGCAAATATTATTTAGTGTTCTACCACGACGTACACTCACTATTGGATAGATTTATACGAACTAACAAACATATCAAGTACATGCAATATAGCGACTTTTATGAAATCGAAGAAATCGGGTCTGGTGGTTATGGAGTAGTTTATACTACCAAATATAGAAAGTACTCAGAAGTATTTCCTATGAAAGAAACTGTTGTACTCAAACGATTTAATAAATTTGATCAGACGCTGGAATTATTTATTTCCGAGGTAAGCAGTAATTGATAGTATTAATTAATCGATATTTAATCTGACTTTGTATTCGTTTTTATTTATAGTTCCGAAATCATGCCAAGTGTATGCGTCTAATTTCTCAATTCCTTAAAATTCATGGAGTGACACAAGACCCAGACACAAAAGAGTACATGATTGTTATGGAATATGTTGAAAATGGTAGTCTTTCGTCTTATTTGAGTCAAAACATTAACAAAGTGACGTGGAAGATGAAATTAGAGTGTTTGAAGGATATTGCGTGGCATTTGAACAATATTCATAGTGAAGGATTAGTGCATCGTGATCTTCACGGCGGAAACATTCTTCTGCATGTTTACAATGATAATAGTATAGCTTCATTTATATCCGATCTCGGCCTTTCTCAATCAGTGAATTCACACGAGTCAAATTCAGCCATTCGAGGCGTTTTACCCTTCATCGCACCAGAAGTCTTTTATACTCGCAAATTTACTCAGAAATCAGACGTGTATTCTTTTGGTATCATTATGTATTTGATTGCTACTGGTGAACCACCTTTTAGAGATAGAGAATTTGATAGAAGTTTAGTATGCGATATTATGGGAGGACTGCGACCACCGATGCCCGATTCAGCACCAGAGGAATATAAAAAACTTGCTCAGCTTTGTTGTGATGCTGATCCTGATAAGCGCCCAACTGCAAGGAGACTCCGTGATGTTGTTAGCAAGCTCTTTGATGAGGAACTTGAGTATTCCGATGACATTACGTGGGATGCCATCTATTATAATGATGTAGAACCTGTATCGCCTCGCGAGAAGGAGAGTAAATATTCCAGTAAGCTCTTACCTACCGGAAATTTACCTAAACCGAGAAATAATTACGATTTGGATTCAGCTGCAGGTATGATAATACCAATCTATTACGTGTTAATGCTAAATAAAGTCAATTTATTATATTAATCTTTTCCATTTTTTATGATTTAGTGACTCAAACTTTTGAATGAACGGATAAATAAAAAAAAATAATCATTTACATACTTTAAATTTTATGTTATCCTTTTCTAAAATATTACAAAAGGTATCAGAAATTTTTACATCATTCCAATTACTATGTTCGGAAATGATGTATTTACTAAGAGCTAATTTAGTTTCATTATTTTTTAAAATTTTTGTAATTTTAACGGGAACTCTTTTGAAAGTAGCGCCTCGTTTGATCGCCTCTCTGAAACAATAGAGGCGGCGGTTGTCGGAAGAGAAAAATAAATTATCTTTAATAAATACTTGAATGATGGGGACCTCATTTATGTCCAAACTACCATCAACTAAGTTGATAATCAAATTTTCTAAAGAATTACCATTACTAAATTTATGAAATATAGAATGTTGTGAAAAGTTGATATCAAATGGGTCTAAGTTCGTTAAAATATAGTCGTATTGACCCAAAATATAAAATAAATAATTATATTTCAAATTAATGATAAAAAATAAAAATAATAAATAGTTGAATATAAGAAATTCTTAAGCTTAGTATTGTTCGCGTATTGATAATCTCATTTTTAGGACTTCGATTGTCCAACAGAATTTTATCATAATCTTATTGAGAACGTTCTCATGTAACAAAAATCTTGTTATAGTTATATATAAAAAATTTTGTGGCTTGTATAGATTGCGCAATCATGTGAAGATCATATTACACACACAAATTAACTACTAATGTTTATCGATCTATCATCTACATTTCCACCGACTTTTCAGTCGCTGACGTTCAAAGGTATAACCTACATGTACAACTTACTAAATTAATCATGTCTCAGAAAGTGTCGAAACTGTTGCGCAATAATCATATGAAAATCACTGGTCTTTATTTGATCGGAAATAAGAAATTAATCCGATGAATCTGTTTCATCGTCAGAATCATAATCTTGCCAATCATAATTAACATTTGATATTGGGTATGCTTTATTTATATGTAGATAAATAATAACTAAAAAATAAACAATAGTTATAGAAATATCGTTTGATAATTTAATTTGATTCGTAATCACTATTATAATCACTATCATTATCAATAATACTATCCCCTATATCAGAATTAATAAAAGATATTTTTCGTCCATATACCCTAGTAAAATCTACACTTTTATGGTTAGAACAAAAATGCCAATATATAGATTTCCCCCAATAAATGGGTTCATTACATTCACCAATAATAAACTTCTGACAAATAAAATTATTCGAATTATAATAACGAATTAGATTACTAATAAAATTTTTCTTTAAACTGGATTTATCAAAAGTATTATCAAAATTATCTCAGAATAATAATTACGAGTAATACGATGTCTAAAAAACTCATTAGAAATATTATTTTTTAATAAAGTTGTAGTAAACCTCAATATTAATTTCTTTAAATTATAACAAGTGTTTACGATTTTTAACATTGTCGAATTAAAAAAGAAATTGTCATAAATAATAATTTCTTTAATATGATCAACGAAACATGTGTTTTTTGAATTTATTAATTTTGTAAATCGTAACGATCTTTTTGTTCATCAAAATCAAGAAATTTTCGATTTAAAACAATAATCTTTTGCACTTTAGGACCAATAATATGATACCAATCTTTACAAACTTCCATCAATCTAAATATAGTTTGTCGATTACTATATCGATGATTTGGTTTATCATTACCACACCATGTATGTCCTCGAGGACATTCTTCTTTATAATTCATAAATAAGATCATAATCAGAATTTCAATTGGAATATTCAAAAAATGGTTAAATACTGTCAATTTTTTACGGCGTTTTCTTTCGTGTTTAGTAATTGTTGATATGACTTTTTCAAATGCTTTATTCTCATCATCATTCAACTTGTCATTTAGTTCTCTATATCGTTTTAAAGGCTTACTCAAATCCATTTTAATATAATAATATCTATTGACAACTTCACTTATTTATATCTTTTATTTGTATTACGTTATTACTCTTTTTTAATATTATTGTTTCAATTGTTTCAAATATCTAATAAAATATCTATCTCCCATGACTACTATTATCATCACAATCTGTTTCAGAATCTGAAACATCAATATCTTCACATGATGACCCAATCGTAACATTGGTTTTATTTCTTACCAAAGATTTTAATGAATAATACTTTCTCCTAAATCGTTGATTTTCAAATCGCAATGTTCGTACATAACGTTTATATTGTTGTAATTGTCGATTCAATTCGAATAAATTTGGATTTTTTTTGGCAAATTTTTTTCTTTCTAAATTTTCAACAGCTTTAATAAGTTTTATTTGGTCAGCTGGTGTTTCACATAGAGGTGCTTTTCTTGAATATTCAACAATAACTTCATCGACATCGCGTCCTTTGTATAATTCCTTTGCAGCTTCTATATACAACTTAGAATAATCACGATTAGATTGTTTCGGCATTTTTACTAAAATAATAATTGAGACTGTGAGACTCAGAAACGTCTGTAAAATATTACCAGCAATGACAGCCACATCAGCGCCGCCACAATAACAACAACCATACAAACTGCTAAGCAATATCTATTTTCTCCTTTCATTTTGTCGTACAATGTCATGCCTCAGCATACAAAGGACGATATATGTTAAGTAAGTAGACTGAACTGGTTGCTTTATTTGTTCTAGTTCCATCAATACAATCGAATGTCAAAAACACGTGCTACGATTTAACTTACTGAGGTTACGAGATGTAACATGTGAACATTTGTAGGGGCGATTCGAAATTAATATTTCATGTTTACTCAATAAAAACAATTATTCACCACCACAATACACTAATGAAATAAAATTATTCGTAGGCAGTTATTTACCTGAACACTTTTACTTGACAAGCTTCTTAATTTATTATTCGGTATCACACAACAGCCACACATCACGTGTTATTTGTCACACTACTTACTCGACCAGACTACGAAAGACTTATGAATTATTGCAATGACAGCAACAAAAATATGGCCTCAAGTCACTCTGATAAGGAATGGTTAAGACAAAGTATTGAAGATGGAAGCATCCAATTTTATGCTTACCGTGATTTTATTGAGTCACTGTGCATCGGTATGGGGAGATATGGAGCAGTTTTCAAGGCGAAAGCCAAGACGCTTGATAGAATAATCGCATACAAGCCTCTTCATTCAGAAAATGAAGATGAAATGTTCGAAACTGTGGTACATCAGGTTGGTATTGTGATGATAATGTGCGTATCGGATATCCTTGCTTACTTAGATTACACAACCATACTTGCAGCTTAAGATTCTTCGCAAAGTCGATGACCATCCTAACATCATTCGGTTCCTCGGATTGAGTGAGGGTAAGCATTGAGTAAATTAGGTTACTTTGCTTTGTAAACACAAATATGACATTAACAAATTATTCTGTTATTTGAATCAAAGATCCGCTAGGTAGATACACCACGGTCTTCGAATATGCGGATGGGGGTTCATTAAGACGTTATCTATCAGACGGATCGGTTGGACTGGCTTGCGAGATGCAAGCTTGGTATCAATATCATTGACGGATTACGACATCTTCATGAACTTGATATTTTACATAAAAATCTGGTAACTATTGCTGTTAACACGGTCGTTTTATAATATTATATTGTTAGAATATTTACACTGTGCGATTTGCAACTTGGTTTTATCAGTCTTCTCAAAGTATATTGATTCAAGCCGGCGTGGCAAAGTTAACAGGCTTTGGCTTGTCGGATCCGATTTTACAGCAGAAAAGCCGTTCAGATGTTCAAGGAACTCTTCCATATCTTGACCCTAGATGCTTGTATGACACTTCTACTAAGCGGGATAAAAAGTCGGATATATTTAGTTTTGGGATGGTATTGTGGGAAATCTCTGGCGGGAAGAGATTGTGTGATGGACTCCAGGACTATAACGATATTGTGAACTATAGGGTAAATGGTAATCGAGATGCTCCAGTTTCAGGAACTCCTGAAACATATGTTATGTTGTATTCAGCATGTTGGGATGACATGACTGAGGAGAGACCATCTTGTGAGCAGATTTTTGATAGATTAAGCATGATATCTCAACTTGTAATGCCTTCAGAGCATCCATTTTCGGATGTGTTGTCAAGGAAATACCATGAAGAATTATTAAAAGGAAAAAGTCAAGACCAGATTGTTGACTCAATTAAAGAATGGTTAGTACATTATGGATGGTATCGACAGCATTATCTTGTCAAAGGACTCCAAGACCATATTGATTGTGGACAATGTTGTTGGTTAACTGGTTTTTTCTATGCATATAACATATCAATTGAAAATGATCTTGAACAAGCAATCTATTGGTATAAATTGTCAGTGGAAAGAAATAATGCTGTTGCACAAAACAGTCTTGGTTATTACTATCAAAATGGAATTGGAGTAGAAAAAGATGTTAAAAAGGCAGTTGAACTGTATCAAAATTCAGCTGAACAAGGACATGTCACTGCACAGAACAACCTTGGCTATTGCTACCAACATGGAATTGGAGTAGAAAAAGATGCTAAAAAGGCAGCTGAACTGTATCAAAATTCAGCTGAACAAGGGCATGCTAATGCACAGAATAACCTTGGTGTTTGCTATTATTATGGAATTGGAATGAAAAAAGATGTTAAAAAGGCAGTTGAATTATATCAAAGAGCAGTTGAACAAGGATATGCTAATGCACAGAATAACCTTGGTGATTGTTATTATTATGGAATTGGAGTAGGGAAAGATGTTAAGAAGGCAGTTGAACTGTACCAAAAAGCAGCTGAACAAGGAGATGTTGATGCTCAGTATAACCTTGGCATTTGCTATGAAGATGGAATTGGAGTAGAAGAAAATGCTAACAAGGCAATTGAACAGTATCAAAAAGCAGCTGAGAAAGGGCATGCTAATGCACAGAATAAGCTTGGTGTTTGCTATCATTATGGAGTTGGAGTAGAAAAAGATGCTAAAAAGGCAGTTAAGTTGTATCAAACTTTAGCTGAACAAGGGCATGCTGATGCACAGAATAACCTTGGAGATTGCTATTATTATGGAACTGGAGTAGAAAAAGATGTTAAAAAGGCAGTTGAGTTGTATCAAAAAGCAGCTGAACAAGGAGATGCCAATGCACAGTATAACCTTGGTACTTGTTATCAAAATGGAATTGGAGTGGAAGAAGATGCTAAAAAGGCAGTTGATTTGTATCAAAAAGCAGCTAAACAAGGACATGCTAATACTAATACTATAATGTCATACAGTATTTATTCATCCTTGATGATTCCAATACTAATGCTAGTATTATCAATAATATTGATATTAATATGGTATAACCAAAGTAATGACCTTCTAATGCTAAAGCCTGAAAAAGAGCATGCTAATCATAATGTGCAGAATAACTTTGGTATTTGTGGAATTGTAGTAGAAAAAGATGCCAAGAAGACAGTTGAACAAGCTGATACACAGCATAATCTTGATTTTTGCTATGAAGATGGAATTGGAATAGAGAAATATGCTAAAAGGGTATTTGAACTGCATCAAAAATCAGCTGAACAAGGATTAAGGTTTTGCTACCAACATGAAGTTGGACTAAAAAAAGATGCTAAAAAGACAGTTAAGCTGTATCAAAAAGTAGCTGAGCAAGGACATGCTAGAGCACAGTATAACCTTGGCTATTGCTATTATCATGGAATTGGAGTAGAAAAAGATGCTAGGAAGGCAGTTAAGCTGTATCAAAAAGCAGCTAAACAAGGACATACTGATGCACAGTATAATCTTGGCTATTGCTATTATTATGGAATTGGAGTAGAAAAAGATACTAAGAAGGCAGTTAAGTTGTATCAATATTCAGCTGAACAAGGACATGTCACTGCACAGAATAGCCTTGGCTATTGCTACCAACATGGAATTGGAGTAGAAAAAGATGCTAGAAAGGCAGTTAAGCTCTATCAAAAAGCAGCTAAACAAGGACATACTGATGCACAGTATAATCTCGGCTATTGCTATTATTATGGAATTGGAGTAGAAAAAGATACTAGAAAGGCAGTTAAGTTGTATCAAAATTCAGCTGAACAAGGACATGTTACTGCACAGAATAACCTTGGCTATTGTTACCAACATGGAATTGGAGCAGAAAAAGATGCTAAGAAGGCAGTCAAACTGTATCAAAAAGCAGCTGAGCAAGGGTTTGTTAATGCACAGTATAACCTTGCCTCTTGCTATTATCATGGAATTGGAGTAGAAAAAGATTTCAAGAAGGTAGCTGAACTGTATCAAAAAGCAGCTGAGCAAGGGCATGCTAATGCGCAGAGTAACCTTGCCTCTTGCTATTATCATGGAATTGGAGTAGAAAAAGATGCTAAGAAGGTAGTTGAGTGGTTTCAAAAAGCTGCTGAACAAGGGCATGCTGTTGCACAGGATAACCTTGGTGATTGTTATTATTATGGAACTGGAGTAGAAAAGGATGTTGAAAAGGCAATTGAATTGTATCAAAAAGCAGCTGAACAAGGTCTTGCTAATGCACAGTATAACCTTGGCTATTGTTATCATTATGGAATTGGAGTAAAAAAGGATGCTAGAAAGGCAGTTGAGTTGTATCAAAAAGCAGCTAAACATGGACATACTGATGCACAGAATAACCTTGGTGATTGTTATTACCATGGAACTGGAGTAGAGAAAGATGTTAAGAAGGCAGTTGAATTGTACCAAAAAGCAGCTGAACAAGGTCTTGCTGATGCACAATATAACCTTGGTTATTGCTATCAATTTGGAATTGGAGTAGAGAAAGATGTTAAGAAGGCAGTTGAACTGTACCAAAAAGCAGCTGAACAAGGATATGCTAAAGCACAGAGACATCTTGAAGGCTGGGGAAATATAGTGCAAGTAATTAAACATTGGTTTACACAATTACCTATAAAAAGAAGTATGTTTGTATTGTAAAAACTGATGTTAATGTTTGGCAGCATTCTTGTATTGTTTATTTTGAGTTTTGTACTGAAACTTTATTTTCCTTAATTAACAAAAAGCATGACAGTGCTGGCATGTAACTACACTGATATCAATATATTAATGAAAACAAAACATTTCATGTGATCAATTAGAAAACATTGTTTATTTCTCACATCAGCCTCTTAGATTATAGTTAGAGTTAGGGATATCTCCTGGAGTGTAGTGGTTATGGTGGACAGAAACAGTATTACTTTGTTGAATTGTTTATGGAAGAAGCTTTTGTTTCGAGTAAAAGTGCATAAACATTGTACTGTTTTAATGCCGTTTGTAATATAAAAAGTCGTTCAGAAAGAGATTATTGATAATTTGAAACACTCACATCAAAGTAATTCCACATATTAATGTAGCAGAGACCACTCACTGATCATATGACATTGCCATTTTCCGTAATAGTAAGTAAAAAGAGTGTTAAAAAGCATCACCAACAACATCTCATACTTATATGGTACCTCAACTTGTACATCGATACGATAAATTGAATGCCGGTTGAACCAGTTAAGATGAGCCGCACAACTCAAAAAAACGAATCTTTATACGCCTCCAAATGTACGTAGTAGTGAAGTCACTTACCACTATTTCTGCTGAGATAGATTATGGACATATATTATACAGCTATTAAATCAAACATATTGTCGAAATAATTCAAACAATTTTCAAGTAAAAAAATTTTTTTTTCCAGTCAGGTGTTTCCTTATTCACGCACGCAATCAACGTAGTATAATACCAGGCCGGGAATGCCAACACATTTTGTGTATTTATTATTTTTAACCATGTCGGTGATATTCTTATTGTTAAAATTAGCGCAATAAAAATATAATTAAAATAAATTACGAATAACATGATTATAGAGAAATAAATAAGATATAGGTTTTTATTGGCTGCGGTGTCGAGTCGTTAGAGGCAACACACAAATGAGGCTGTGAGTATAATCGTATTGGAATGTTCAAAATGAAATTGGTAACCAAAGTTCTTACATTCATAAATACTGTATGAAGCAATCAAAAATTCAATTTACTCAAAAGGAGATTTTGTAAAAAAAAATTGTATCACCATACATTGCTTATAATGTAAAAAACCTTTTTGTCGAAATCTCTGTGCAAGTTGGACAATATATTTACTTGCCACTTCCTGACGATTGTGACTTACATAAATATGTACAGGTGCTGATTACCTTTGTCCCGTGACCGCAGTATGGACAGATTATACTACTGGTCCTGCAGTCACATCGAGACTTGGTCCTGCCAGACTTGGTCCTGCAGTTACACATCGAGGCTTGGCCCTGCGAGACTTGGTCCTGCAGTTACATCGAGGCTTGTTGCTGCACTAATATGGAGACCTGTTACGAACGATTCACGATCGCGTGTTACATAAACGACCGCACATAATAGTACACAAATTCACAATATCCCCTTCCTTCCTGTACATAACAGGGAGCTTTCCATAAACATACCATAGTATACCGCACCCCGTGAGACAGCAGCAATATGTCGTGGTGGAACAGCAATAGTACCAACTTCACTTGAGAATTCGCTCCTAACCCTCCGTAATAGATACATTGATTCTAAAAGTTCTCCAATCAAGAATATTGCTGACGTAGCTCCCGTCTTGCACAGTTGGTTTCTTATTAATCGTAAAATTCTTTCAACAACTGGATCAAAGAAACTCTTAACAGTCTCGTAATCCAGCTCAATTATCCATTCTGAGTCCTCCATTCGTTCTTTTTCCTCTCCCTGAACGTATTGCATCAATGCTGGACAGAGTTTTTCAATATCCACTTCCTTCGTCATGAATTCGGCACGCTCCCCATTGAACCCAAATTTGACTGCAGGGTGGAATTGCTGAATCATGTACTGCAGTTGAGTATTGTGCTTTTCCTCGACATTACGCACAGCCGAATTGCCTATTACTGATGCAATATATTTTATGAATTCACGATCAACGTAAGCGCTGCCGCAAAAGTCACCAGTGCGTTCTATGATTTCAGACAGTTTGTTATCAGCAAGAAGAGTCCATGTTGTCAGGTCTACTGTGTCTTCACCACAATATACCACTAAGAAAGTAGCTGTAGGCCGTTTTGTAATTAGTGACCATCGTGTCTCAGTGAATTCGCAAATGCAAATATTTCTAGTACACTTACAGCCAGGGTTAAGATTATGTTCTTTCAACGCGCTCACGCAATATATCGCTGCCGCCTCAGCTATTGAGAAAGAATATTATTAATACATTGGAAAAACTGCTAATTTCGACAAACATCAGCATATATTCTCACGTTCAGTGGTAAACTCTAAGCTTTCCGAGTTTAAAGTGTTTATTATTCCCGCCTCAAATGCGCACATGCGCATAATATGCCGTGCTTTCTCATCATATTCTGCTGGTACCGTCATGATTTTGATTACGTGAGAGTGATAGTCAAAGTTCGGCCATCTTGCTTGTATTGTCTCCTTAATAGACTACGAAGTGATATGAAACAGCAAAAAAAAAAATGAACAATTAAAACATTCACATCAAGACGTAAAATGTCAGTCATAAAGCTCATCGAATCCCGTTCATTATTCGGTTATTGGAAATAGCATTAAAATGGACACATTTATTTCTGTGCTGTTATGCATAATTTCTAAGACACGAGCATAAGCATAATCATTACCCACCTCATTCAGTTTTGTAAGATAATCTGTAATTGCTTTTCGATAGTCTAACCCCATCGGCAATCTCGGTTTTCGATCCTGAGGCATGTTTCCCAGATGCAATTTAAACAGCTCTACGGGACGATTCTCAGGCTGAGCAAATAATTTCTTCGTTCTAGGGCGCTCAGCCAATGCAGCATATCCCCATTTGATTACTTTCCATTCATTGTCATATTGGAGAGCGGTGTTTGTTCTCAGCGGACCTTTTTCTTCTGGCCTGGAAAATAAGAGTAAAAGACAAATTATATTTACCGTCTCTAACTACGAAGGACTATTTATTTATATAATTCTAGACGTTAATACGTTCATACCATGTGTCTTGGCTTTCGATTTGATTCGGATTTTCTTTGTCAGCAAAGGCATAGCCTATTGAGAGGATATAGGTCATTAGTCTCGAGATTTAAATACATTTAGTATGCATTTATGCATTATTATTATAGCGTTTACTTGAGAAGGTTGTCCCAAAGTCTACAAATTCAAATCAAATGAAGTTAACTATTGCTTTTTTCCTGATTCTGGCATCGTCACAAACCAAACGAGTGTATTTCACATTCATGCCTTCTATCTTTTGCTCCATACACTTACCGATACCGACTACAATACGGAAATCCTTCTTGGCTCTATCCGGTAGTGACCAGAAAGGCAAATCAGACATGATTACTATAGTACTCTAAACTATAAGGTGAATTATTAAAAGATACGAACAAAATATCCAAATCATGAGAAACATTAAGGTGATGTCCATTTTACTGCAGTGACTGTGTATAAATTAAACGCCGGAGTTATTGTACGTCATACCGAGGACAGGTTGCTCGTGTACATTGCACAGGGCGGACAAGCAGTATTTGTCTGAAGGTTACAATGAAATGCAGTATTTACTCACGCCTTATTACTACAACAGCAAATATATAAGGAAAGAAAATAATGAAGGAAGTACGTTCCGGAGTTGTATGACAATGGCGTAATAATTTGTTGCCAGAGAGCAAGCTTATTTGTTCCGAGTTATCGCCAATAAGCAGCCAGCAAATTTCTCTTGCGAAACAATTCAATACAAATAAGCAATTCTAAACTTATGTTGCCCTTTGAAGAATAGGACCCTATATTTAATAATACGAGATATCACATCGAGACTTGGTCCTGCAGTTACATCGAAGCTTGTTATTACTACACTCATATCGAGATGTTACGAATGATATATGATCGCAAGGTTACATAAACGACCGCACATGATAGTAAACTAATTCATGATACCACCTTCCTGTACATAACCAACTGTTTTGTTTAATCTGACAAATGGGACAAGTTATAAAAAGAATAAAGCAGTAGTAATACTGTATGTACCATTTCCCATCGACATAAGCCTGGGTGCTTATGAAATATATCGAACATTGACATTTAATACTTGGAGTTTTGCGTTCTTTATTTGTTTACACCTACGATTGAACGCTAAAGGTGTACATTTAATACTTGGCATGCATCCTATACATCCTATATTTACGTTCCCAACGTCTACAAAATCTGAGTATTTTTCTCTATTACTATCCGTTGCTTCATACAATTGCCAAAACCGGCTACAAGACAGAAATATCTTTTCATAGCACCCAGTAGTGATAAATCGGCCAAAAAATCCTACAATATGGCAAGAATAATATAAACTCATCTCCAGAGTTATCGTACTAAGATAAGTCTGGAAAATTTATCACAAACTATTGTAAATATTACACATTGCAAATATGTAAAAGAAAATAATGGACGACACAATTAGTTTATACCAACAACAGGGAGTGCTAAAACGTTCTCCTAATTATTGCCAAATAAATGAAACAATCAGAATAAATTAGTAAGTCCCTCATTTTAAAACTTATGCTCTTGAAGAACAAGACATCCAGTTGTAATCATACGGATCTTGGTCGAATAACGACAACCCAACTCAGACTATAAGTGCGACTTAAAAAACCAAGGTGCACCTTGTTTATTTTAAACCTGCGCGAGAGCGTACTCTGGGACAAGAAAACACTTTACTTGCAAATCGATACTTTCTTTCAGTTTATACAAAAAAAAACATGATAGAAACTTAAAATTGCCCCTTTCACGTAATTATCTGCCCGAGTTTCGTCTCTTATTCAATAATTCCAAACTGACATACTACATGTACACACAATAACATCAATATCTTGGGGACGCCAAAGCAAAAAGGGTGTAAAAGACTTCGAAATAATGTTAGTAATCTCAAAGTCAGTGAACAGTTTATTAGATATTCAGCTAAAAAGTCATTGTTTATTGAGTAAGATAATGTTCTTTTATAATACATATTCCCGCGACGATATCTGTATATAACTATGACTGCATAATAACTAAATAATGATGCAATAAAAGCTTAAATATATTACGACATAGATAATACACCAAATAGTATCGTCCTCACTATTACTCAATGATTACGATATTGCAAATTGTTACAAAGGGCAAATCTAGGTAATTATTGTCTGCTAGCCAAAACATTTATTTGAGAATAAATATTTATATTTTGGAAGATAGAAAAAAGTAAGGACAGCTGCACCGATTTTTCGCAAAGTACGGACAAAAGTTTGGGACATCAAAAAACATTGTTCCAAGTTTTGTTATATACAGGTTCGCTATGTACAACGAATTTAGATTTAAAACGATAACAAATATACACAATAAAGATTTTTCACTAATTGGCTAGCTGATTGACAATTTTATCTGGTGACGGTATCCTTGCCAATCTTTTTATCCCCACTCCCTCTGGACTAAACCATACTATTAATACTCTCACACATATGATTGGTCTCTCCATTTGCAAGTATCCGTAGCGTGGTAATAAAGTCGTATAAATATCGTAATATGATTTTAAAAAATCAAAGCGAATGGCTTCCCGCAAATTTACCAATTACCAATATGTAATAATTTCCCATTGCAAAAATGTGTCATACGAAAGTGTTATCAAGATGGGAAAATTTAACACAAAGGGAAAGTTAAACCAATCTATAAAAAAACCCATTGTATCCTTTATTTATAAGCCATTGAACTATCAAACACGATTACAAATTAATAATTAATTTATAGAGAGAGAGCGAATGAAGTTTCATATGTATTCCCAGTCAGTGTGTCTTTAGCCTGTGCTTCTATTTCCATTTTTCCAAACATAAGGCTAAAATTTACCGACCGAGCAAGTCCGAGATTAGCGTTAGGTAACTCTACAGTAAATGATTTGTTAGTAAGAAATACTGGCTGGCGCAATAATAAGCATAGAGAAATTGTTTACAACATAAAATCGTTCATGTACATGTACACATTCAAATTCACTACTTTCTAATCACCAATAACTTACTAATAGACAGAACTCCAAGCAGCTTCACGCCAGGGTCATCACAATATTTTGCTGTATCTTCACAAGTGGTGTATATGTCAATCTTCATTTCTGTCTGATCAGGAGATGTTGGCATCAATTCATATCCAAATTTAGAATCGGCAGATACTTCCATGCCACGCTGAGCAAGACGTTTGAAGATGTTTATGCGACCATCAGCAGTGCGACGTTGAGGCGGGTCTCCTGGTTTCCATTCTGACTTAATTTCAATACCGTATGTGTATTTGAGGACACGATTTCTTACTGTACACCGCTGCATATTGAGACCTGTTACGAACAATTCACGATCGCGGGAATATGTATTATAAAAGAACATTATCTTACTCAATAAACAA
>CAJVPI010001096.1:0-16723 GCA_910592345.1 Paraglomus brasilianum
CATTTCACCGACAATCATTTCACCGACAAATCTTCACCAACATTATTTCGAAGTTATCCTTTTTTGGTAGTTAATTGCCAGTGAAATGTACTGTCGGTGAAATGATTGTCGATGAAATAATACGGACCCATTCGGAATGGACATAAATTCCAAATGGACATACAATACATGTACAGGTGAAGTGTTTCCAGACAGATCGGCTCTGGTATGACGTTTTAGATCTAGTGTTAAATAACAAATCAAAGCCCGATTTCTTATCGGTGATTGCATTTAGTTGGTGGCGCATGCGATGGAGGAGGCATTTCTTCTTTTGGTTTACAAAATACAGCTAGTACTAGTTGCTCTGCTTAGTGCTAAACCGAAAAATCAGTGTCCGATTTATTACCGTTTTGAACTTGCTTTGAAAAAAAATTTTGTGAACCTATGTGTAAAGCCGGCCGTAGAATATTTAAAGATTAGCAAATTAATCGACACACACCGGACAAAAGACATTGTCGTTGACCATTTGCTAGCCAAAGGCAAAATATTTTACGGAACACATATAAACGGCCTTCGTACCTTAACTTCAATTGAAACTGAATATTGAAGTAAAAACAAACGCTTATTCGCTATATGGTGCTAACTAAATTTATATAGTCTATTACCATATTCAGAACCCATTTTTGAGAACATGACCAATAAATTGTGATCAGAATGGCGTATGATATTTAAACCGTTAACCGACACTTTTATGGTTGTACGGCATATTCTGCAATGGAATTATGTTACACATACACACTTCCGCGCTTTCATTGCAAAACAATGGGACTAAATATATCGTTGTCTTTCTCGGAAAATACAATCAATCAGCTTCAAAATGGTATAAAAGTTATTGTGACTCACATTAGTAAGAGATTTTCGAAGAAAAAGATTCTCATATTGGCGTTTTGGATATCTGTAGCATAGGGGAAGTCCCATATTAAAAGTTTTTTTTGTCAATCATAGCTATGCCTCAAAATTCCCGAAACGAAAAAGATCGCGTATACACGTGCTATCACGTAGTGATCTACATTGAACACGTAAATATAAATTGGAAATAAATTTTTTCAAGAAAGCAACCAATTTCACCACAATGTTGCGTAAATTACAAGCTATAGGAATATTATTGATACTAGTCATACTAGTAAAAAGTTCTACGGCGGATCTTGTTATTACCGATAATGTTGCAAAAAATTCTGCAAATACAACAGCCGAAATAGCCACTGATAGTGGTTACCCTATACATCAAGTATCGATGGTTATTCGTGGATGGCTTGTCCCATTAGATTACCTACGCCTTCACTGGGTTGACTGGACTCAACAGTCAAGATGGTACGAAGACATCGACACCGACGGTCATGATTGGTTAACAGTGCAATATACATCCCCATCCTGGGCAGCAGGATACTACTACGAAATGTCCTCGTTTTATGGGAACGGAAACACGGCCACTATACTTTGGTGGGATGGTTGGGTAAATGGAATATATTGCAATGATCTTCATTTTTATATAAAGAAGGTTTTTACCTACAAGTGTAACCGTAAGACGGAAATAATCTGGGGACAAAATTGTAATTATCCACTATAGACAAAAAAACGCTAGCGTATTAACGCTAAGTAGATTTTGTTGCCGTATCCTGATGCACGCTCATGCACGTGCGTTTCTATTTTACATTTTTCTTTGTTTTTTCAGTACTTTATTTTTCTTTCGCACTAGCCTTTAAATATTTAAGTCCGTAATTTTAACATACATATTATCCGGCTGTTTTTATTTGTACTTACATTACATTACATTATTATGCATAAGTATAATACATACAGCCATTAACTCCCCAAAGGAGACCAGCGTTTTTTATCTTTTGTTTGGTATTGTTTGTTTAATTTAATTTATTATTTTTACTCAACTCGTAGTAATAGTGCATTACCTTTACATGTTATTATTATTATTATTAAAATAAAGCCAAATTTGTCATGTTTGTCACATGCTCAACAAAGTTTTTTGGTCGCTTCTAATTTATATGCAAAAAAAAATTTTTTTATCGACATGTCGTTTCCCCACTTGATGACTTATCTTACTAGTTATACCTACTTGTACGCTATAAAGCTCTTGCTGCTATATCAAATTTCTTTCGCTACATCTTTTTTATCAGCACAACTTTTACGCATTTTTTACTCAAGAAAAAATTTTTTTTTTCATTATCCAATATTCTCATTGAATGAAATAACCTCTCTTCTTTAATTTTCATTGCGTCTGTCGTGTTTTTGTCTTTATTATTCATAAAAAGGCCCAATTCCTTACTTCTCGTATTTGATTACATCCATATTTCTTATTTGTATGTGTTTGTGTCGTTCTTTTCTTACTGGTATTAATTAACACAGACAAAATCCGTTATTTACCGGCCTTTCAATTTCCATGTTCGAGTACACTTTACCTCATTCAGTCATATTACCAATAAAAGTATTCCCTCAGCCCGCTACTTCATCTAGATTAGACGGTGACCATACGTAAATTTCTCGCTATTTTTTCTTACTATTCATTTTCATGTACACACATCTACTCCATTACTCCCCACTAAATTCCAGTTGTACACTCACTGGACGAAAGTATTCACCGATCAATTATAGTGAAACCTGTTTATGCCGGACGGTTTTGTGTCCGGTATAATGAGATTCCAGCATATGCATATACCGGCAAAAGAAAAGATTCATGTGATCTTCAGTATATATAGAAATGGAGTTTAAGACGCATAGTTTATTTATATCAAAAAGTGTAACAGAAGTAATATGACATAAAACAATGATTCCTCTTCACGTGACTTATCGAGACTGACTAAATTCATTACGTATTAGTATAGATTGCCAAAATTTCCCTTTTCTGGATGAGCGATTTAGCGGATTTATAGTGCGTTTTCATTACCTAAATTAAGGTTAGCGTTTCCACCCAGCTTTTTGATGATTTAAGCTTTTGTGGCTATAATCACGATCGGTTTTGATATCAGTATTGGCTTGAATATACAAACGATTGCAACAAAGTGTGCATATGATACCATGACTTGTCTCTCTACAAGCAGCCTGGGAGCTAGAACTAATGACTGGGCTAAATTGTGATGGCTGCGAGACATGGTCATCTGTTTCAACATTAATATATGACAAAGTTCGAATTTCTGAATTATGACTGTTAGTCTGTAGGTTGTTTGAACAATTCCCATGCAGTGTTACGTCTACTCGCATTAGTCCTTTTATTGATGGTATATTTCATTTTAATTTACATTGTAATTGAAAGTGATACAATTTCGAAAATATTGATGGGCCAGGCGAGTTACTAAATTTGATAGCTTGAACCCCGTGCGTTCTCATCAGTACCTCCCCTGCCATATTTAGTAGTAGCGATAAAGATACTTCCCAAATGCAGAGTAGGGGAAGTAGCCAAATTTAGTAACTTGAAGCGCTACCATATCTGGTAGGGGAGGTAACTGATGAGAACGCACCCCATTTTATTGCCAAATTTGGGAAAATACCCACTACTAAACATAGTAGACGAGGAACACAATTCATTTATAGTCAAGAAATTTCCGACGTTTTATTGGTCATACACTCAGACTAATTTGGGCCATTGTATAGAAAAAGTGTCGGGATTATTGACTATAACTGACTTACGTAGTAAATATGTACAGTAGGGAACTAATCGATTCCAATTCATTTTTGCCACAGTGAAATTTTCCAATTCGGAGGATAACCCTCCCTCCTCCGACTCCACACGGCACTGACAAAGACCATATACAGGCGGGGGAGACAAAGTATTGCACACTTTATATTTATGATATTGAAGTTTTTTTATTAAACCAAAATATATATATATTTACTTAAAGTAAACTTCAATAGTTAGTATTTCCTCCATTTGCAGCAATCACGGTTGGGCATAGATAGTATCAAATTACGATATACTTTTTGCGGAAGCGCATTACACTCTTCTTTTGCTGCCTTCTCAAGTTTGTGAACATTTGAAAGCTGAGGATTCATCCGACTATATGACTTTCTTCCAGTTTGCAACAGTCCAATTCCTTCCTTTCCATTGCCCACTCGAGTCGAATTTTCTGATTTTTTTTCTAAGAAGAGAGGCTTTTTTAAAGGAATACATGAACGTACATTTTCTTCATGAAATGCATGGTGAAGTGTTCTTGTGGAAATTCGTCGGTTTTTAGCTTTAGAAATTCCTTTAGTAATTCTCAGATTTTTGTCGTCGTGTTCGCTTTTCAATTTTTGTCGATTCCGCTAATTGAGAGAATGCGCGGCCGGCCTGATTGTTTTTACGGAGATTTTCCTGATTAGGCTGCAAAAAACCGTTGAACTGTGCATTCTATCATTATTGCGACTGTGCATCATTGTAACCTAGTTTTTTGTGCAATTATACCACCCAGTAAGCGCGCTAGGGTAAAAAATAGTGTATTTTTTGTGGTTATCACAACCTGTTTTATTAAGGCAAATGGTACAGTAGATGATACAAAAGTTAGTTTTTAATTACATATAAAATTTTTTTCAATATCATACATATAAAAATGTGCAATACCCCCCCCCCCCCGGGTACTCATTGACAGACATGTTGACCTATCCTCACACGGATCCGGTTTATTTCGCCGACAACCGACAGTACGTTTCGCCGACATAAATTTCATGATTGCGATAAAAATTGTGTTACGTGAAATAACTGTCGGCTGTCGGTGAAATGATTATCGGTGAATATCTTTTATAGCTAGCAACTATTTGAATGTGGAATGTAGCTTCTTTATTGAACCTCCGTGATATACGTTAAATTATATAGCACCTCTGATTTTCCTGTAATATGTTTAGCGCGTACCTGTGTGGCTTGGCAATAAAGTCGTACTTATAGTGTACATTGTTTATACACGAGGAACAACTTAATAATGATCTACGTCCAACGTAAATATAAATTGGACATAAATTTCTCTTCAAGAAAGTAACCAAGTTAACTACAAAATTTTTAACTACAAAATTTTTAACTACAAATTTAACCACAATGTTCGTGCGTAAAGTACAAGCAACAGCGATATTATTAATACTAGTCGTACTAGTCAAAACTTCTACGGCGGGTCTTGTTATTACCGATAATAATAACAATCAAAATACGGCTGGCAATCAAGGACTAAAATTACCGCCTCCTGCACCTCCTGCACCTCCTGCACCTCCTGCACCTCCTGCACCTCCTGCACCTCCAAATTCAAATTCTACGGCTGGTAATCAAGGACCAAATTTAAATTCTACGGCTGGCAATCAAGGACCAATATTACCGCCTCCTGCACCTCCTGCACCTCCAAATTCAAATTCTACGGCTGGCAATCAAGGACCAATATTACCGCCTCCTGCACCTCCTGCACCTCTTGCACCTCCTGCACCTCCAAATTTAAATTCTACGGCTGGCAATCAAAGTCCAACAGACGATAGTGATAGTGGTTACCCTATACATCAAGTATCGCTGGTTATTCATGGATGGCTTTTCCCATTAGATTACCTACGCCTTCACTGGGTTGACTGGACTCAACAGTCAAAATGGTACGAAGACATCAACACCGACGGTCTTAATTGGTTAACAGTGCAATATACATCCCCATCCTGGGCAGCAGGATACTACTACGAAATGTCCTCGTTTTATGGGAATGCAAACACAGACACTGTACTTTGGTGGGATGGTTGGGTAGATGGAATATATTGCAATAATCTTCATCTTTATATAAAGGATGTTGTTAAATACAAGATTAACCACGCGAGTGAAGTAATCTGGGGACAAAATTGTACTTATCCACTATAGACGAAAAATTTGCTAGCATATTAATGCTAAGTATATTTTTGTTGCTGTCTCCTGATGCGCTGTTTTTTATTTGTTATTGCAGCACTTTATTTCCTAGAAACTCTTTCGCACTAGCCTTAATTCGTAATTTTAACATACATCTTATCCGGCCGTTTTTATTTAGACTTACGTTAATTAGATTATATTACTATATTATTATGCATAAGTGTCGCTCATTGTTTTTAATTAATCATTGTACAAATTACCTCATCACTTTTCGCAATTTTCATCAGACCTAAATACGATCTTGCTGGTAGCTTGTTCATCTAACCGTTTCTTTGATGCTTTATTTTTCAGACCACTCCTTTTCAAAAAGCACTTCATGTGCTGTATCCTGATAAGGCTCCATAATCGGAAACTCTTTTTCAAATAAATCATGAGCTAGCAACTCGTTACTTTATTAGGGAGTTCAAATCTTTTTCTCTGTTGCTTATTAATCTAAAAAAAAAGTCATTTATTTAGTAGGTCGTTTAATAAAAGACTCTTTAACAGTAATCTATTCTCACATAAAGAGTATTTCTTTAGAGTCAAGTAATACAGATAGTTCAGGAAAATACTTGGCCCTTTTTCTCGCTAGCTTTAATCCTCTTTGGTCTCGTATAGTACTGAATCGAATAGATAAAGCAAGTCTCTGGCTTCTAGTTTCCAGTTTCTAGTAACAGGAAGCGTAAGTTTAAGAGAAATCGCTTTGTAAGGTCTCGTGAATTCTCAAGTCAAGATTATCGAACGCCAATCAGATGCGATCTACAAAATTTCCGATAAGATAGTCGACTCTGCTACCTAGTGTATTACCTTTACTTATTATTATTATTTTTAAAATAAACCATGTTTGTCACATGCTCAACAAAGTTTTTTGGTCGCTTCTAATTTATATGCAAAAAAAAATTTTTTTATCGACATGTCGTTGATGACTTATCTTACTAGTTATACCTACTTGCTGGTATTAATTAAACACAGACAAAACCCGTTATTTATCAGCCTTTCAATTTCCATGTTCGAGTACACTTTACCTCATTCAGTCATATTACCCATAAAGTATTCTCTCAACCCGCTACTTCATCTAGATTACACAAAGTAGACGGTGATCGCACCTGGCTCGATTGTTTTCATCCGTAAATTTCTCTTACTATTCATTTTCATGTTACTCCATTACAGTGAACCCTCTCTAATATCCCCCCGTTAATATCAACCTCTCTCTATTAGCAACAGTGGTTACAGAACGGATTTCCCCACATTTAAATTCTCCCGCATATATCAATTTGGATATCATACCCCGTTGATATCCCCATCAATACATATCAGATTTTATTCCTAATTAAATGTACCTCGCTGATATCAACATCAATATAAATTAGTATTTTAAAATTTAAAATTCTGATCTACAAATATCACTTATTTACTACGTAATGTCCTATTGTGTACTAAAACATACTCCACAGGTCTAATTCTGATAGTTGTAATAAAGGTAGCGACATTGAAATCGAAAAATTTTCTCATTATACGGCATTGAAACAATGCAAATTACTTCTGCAGTATGTATAATAGCAAAAGCCCGCCAAATTCGTAGAAGAGCAAGACATGCCAAGCTTGCAAAGTCTGTTGCGACGCATTCAATCGAATATACATTAGCAAATTTTTCATCAAAGAGAGAGAGAACCACAATTTATAAGAGGTGAACAAATTGGTTTAGTTTGTATGGAGAAAGAAATAAAGTGATTTTTATTATAAATAAAGTTTAAGATTTAATTCGAGACATAAGTATCGTATATAATATCATTACATATAACGTTATTATTTAAACCCCTAACACCCCCTATCATATCCCGCATATATCAACGAAATTGGCCGGTCCCTGGGGTTGATATTAAAGAGGGTTCACTGTACTTCGTACCGTCGATTTATCACCTCCCCGATGATTGTCCCTAAATTCCAGTTGTACACTCACGGACAAAAGTATTCACCGATCAATTATAGTGAACCCTGTTTATACCGGACGGTTTGGCACAGCTCTTGCCGTGTGAGGATAGGTCAACATGTCTGTCAAAGAGTACCGGGGGGGGGGGGGACAAAAGTATTATGATATTGAAAAATTTTTTATATGTATTAAAAAACTAACTTTTGTGTCATCTACTGTACCATTTACTTTAATAAAACAGGTTGTGATAACCACAAAAAAAACAAACAATTTTTTACCCTAGCGCATAAATGAGTTTTGACAAAGCGCTTACTGATTCTCAAAAAGGTGGTATAATTGTAACAAAAAACTAGGTTGCAATGATGCAACAGTCGCAATAATGATAGAATGCCATCACACGGTCTTTTGCAGCCTAATCAGGAAAATTTCCGCAAAAACGATCAGGTCGGCTCAATCAGCGGGGTCGACAAAAATCGAAAACCGCTGTTACTGCGAACAAAAAACACGACAAAAATCTAAGAAATTACTAAAGCAATTTCTAAAGCTAAAAACCGACGAATTTCCACAAGAACACTTCACCACGCACTTCATGAAGAAAATGTACGTTCGTCTATTCCTTTAAAAAAACTTCTCATCTTAGGAAAAAATTGGAAACTTCGGCTCGAGTGGGCAATGGAAAGGAAGGAATTAGACTGTCGCAATCTGGCAGAAAGTCATATGGTCGGTCGGATGAATCTACTTTCTCTCAGTTACGGTGGCACTGAAAAAACGCAATCCTCAGCCTTCAAATGTTCACAAACTTGAGAAGGCAGCAAAAGAAGAGTGTAATGCGCTTCCGCAAAAAGTATTGACGTTTACTTTAAGTAAACTTCTTTAATATCATAAATATAAAAGTGTGCAATACTTTTGTCCTGTATATGGTCTTTGTCAGTGCCGTGTGGAGTCGGAGGAGGGTGGGTGTGGCAAAAATGAATGGGGATCGATTAGTTCCCTACTGTACATATTTACTACGTAAGTCAGTTATAGTCAATAATCCGACACTCTTCTATACAATGGGCCAAATTAGTCCCAGTGTATGACCAATAAAGCGTCGGAAATTTCTTGACTATAAATGAATTGTGTTCCTCGCCTACCATGTTTAGTAGTGGGTATTCAATAAAATGAATGGGGTTCCCGAATGCCAGGCTATCCCCCTACCAAATTTAGTAACTCAAAACGTACGCCTTGACCCATTTTGAGCTGTCAATATTTCATATGAATTGAAAATGTATCACTTTCTTTCCCACTCAATTACAATGTAAATTAAAATGAAACGATTGAGTTTATACCATCAATAAAAGGACTAATGCGAGTAGACGTAACATTTCATGGGAACCTACAGACTAACAGTCATGATTCAGAAATTTGACCATGTCTCGCAACCATCACAATCTAGCCCAGTCATTAGTTCTAGCCCTGTAGAGAGACAAGTCATGGTATCATATGCACACTTTGTTGCAAGCGATATGGTGATTATAGCCACAAGAACTTAAATCGTCAAAAAGCTGGGTGGAAACGCTAACCTTAATTTAGGTAATGAAACGCACTATAAATCCGCTAAATTGCTCATCCAGAAAAGGGAAATTTTGGCAATCTATACGTAATGAATTTAGTCAGTCTCGATCCGGTTCATTTCACCAACAGTACGTTTCGCCTTTGACATCAATAATAAGTGCGATAAACAATGTGTCACGTGAAATAACCCTTCCTCTTTATAGCTAGCACTATTTGAATGTGGAATGCAGCCCTAGCCCCCCTTCTTTATTGAACCTTCGTGATATACGTTAAATTATATAGCACCTCTGATTTTCCTGTAATATCGCGCGTACCTGTGTAGCTTTGGCAATAAAGTCGTACTTATAGTGTACATTGCTTATACACGAGGAACAATTAATGAAAATCCTAGATTGCTTATACATGTGCTCATACACACTAATGATCTACATCCAACGTAAAATATAAATCGGACATAAATTTCTCTTCAAGAAAGTAACCAATTTAACTACAAAATTTTAAACTACAAAATTATAACCACACCACAATGTTTGTGCGTAAAGTACAAGCAACAGCGATATTATTAATACTAGTCGTACTAGTCAAAGCTTCTACGGCGGGTTTTGTTATTACCGATAATGTTGCAAAAAATTCTGCAGATATATCAACCGAAATAGCCACCGATAGTGGTTACCCTATACATAAAGTATCGATGGTTATTAGTGGATTGCTTGTCCCAATAGATTACCTACGCCTTCACTGGGTTGACTGGACGCAACAGTCAAAATGGTACGAAGACATCAACACCGACGGTCATGATGGGACAGTGGAATATACATCCCCATCCTGGGCAGCAGGATACTACTACGAAATATCCTCGTCTTATGGGAAAGGAATCTTGGACACTGTACTTTGGTGGGATGGTTGGGTAGATGGAACATTTTGCAATGATCTTCATCTTTATACAAAGGATGTTGTCAAATACAGGGTCAACTATAAGTGGGAAGTAGTCTATGAACAAGATTGTCGTTATCCACTATAGACGAAAAATTGCTAGCATATTAACGCTAAGTGCATTTTTGTTGCTAGTCTCCTAATGCGCGTACGTTTTTTATTTATTCTTGCAGCACTTTATTCCTAGAAACCTTTTCGCACTAGCCTTAATTCGTAATTTTAACATACATCTTATCCGGCCGTTTTTATTTAGACCTACGTTATATTAGATTAGATAGTTTTTTATAGATTGTTTGGTATTATTATTATTTGTTTAATTTAACTAATAGAATTATTCTTTTACTCAGCTTATTACAGCAGAGAGATTCCGTTTTGTCATGCAGATTGTTTCTTTTGAAATTCTACGAATTTCTTTCAAACCAATTAAATGTCATGATCTGTATATACAGTATCAGCTGTTACAGCGCGCTCTTTCATGTTTATTTATTTTATCATTATTATGAATAAGCTATAAACTTTACAAAGACTAGATTCGTTCAGCAAGCTATTTGAAGGATATTCTAAAGATTATCTAAACAGTGTCGCTCATTGTTTTTAATCAATCATTGTACAAATTACCTCATCACTTTTCGCAATTTTCATCAGACTTAAATACGATCTTGCTGGTAGTTTGTTCATCTAACCGTTTCTTTGATGCTTCATTTTTCAGACAATCACTCCTTTTCAAAAAGCACTTCATCGACTCCATAATCGTTACTGTTATTAGGGAGTTCAAATCTTTTTCTCTGTTGCTTATTAATTTAAAAAAGAAGTCATTTATTTAGTAGGTCGTTTAATAAAAGACTCTTTAATAGTGATATATTCTCATATAAAGAGTATTTCTTTAGAGTCAAGTAATACAGATAGTTCAGGAAAATACTTGGCCTTTTTTCTACTGCTGCACTCGCTGATGCATGTCGCTAGATTTAATCCTCTTTGGTCTCGTATCGTACTGGGTGACTTCTGTGATATTCGTTGGCAATAGCTCTGGCTTCTAGTTTCCAGTTTCTAGTAATAGGAAGCGTAAGTTTAAACTCAATTTAAGAGAAAATCGCTTTGTAAGGTCTCGTGGATTCTCAAGCTACATACTCGTAAAAGCGTGTTTCTGTTGTTAGTTTCGATTCTTATTTGCAGTATTAGATTGATAAGGCATCATCAAATTCTCCAAGTCAAGAACACCATACATCGTGTTTATCGTAAATCTTGACAATGTAGTCATTCAAGGTGAGGTTTCGAGGTCTTTATTTAGGCACATGTCATTCAAGGTGATGATGATGGAGATACAATGACCAGTGATGTTATCGAATGCCAATCAGATGTCGATTGCAGAATCGATCTACAAAATTTCCAGTCGACCCTGTTACCTAGTGTATTACTTTACTTATTTTTAAAATAAAACCAAATTTGTCGTGTTTGTCACGAGCTCAATAAAGTTTTTTGATCGACTTTGTAATCAATTAATATGAAACTGAATCGATCTGTGTGTAACGCTTAGTTTCTTTTTCAAGACTGCTTGACCTTTTATGGACGATTTTGACGTTTATCTTACCATTTACAGTTATATATCACCAAGAAATTCACTATAAATAGTTAAAAGTCCGAAAATGGGGGAGCATTCTTATATATTATATAAAGTAAAAAAGTAAATTCTACGTTGAATGTGTCATCTGATCGCTTTGAAATCGCTTTCTACAACAAAATTTTGATACTTTAATAAATATTTTAACGTCTTGTCATAACCAGCTTTTAATATTTGTTTTCCGGTTATTTTGATGTATTGATTAATGGTTGTTTTAGATATTATTTGACAGATGATGTGTCCTTATTAATATCAACATTTTTTAGCTCGACTTTGAAAAAAAAAATTTTTTTGCATGATGCTTTACTTGAGGAATATTTTAGTCCAGTTGTGAATTCTTACTGTGTTATATGTTTTTCATGTTCACTCAAAATGTATTTGTAATTGTTATCGTTAAGAATATAACAAGCCATTATCGTTATAACATATAGCTTATCAAAAATTTGTCTCTCGCGCAAATGACAAAAAACCACATCGCGAAAATGTTACGTTCCGATCGATAAAATACGAATTTTCTCCTGAAAGAGGAACGATTGTTATATTCGAAGATCTATGTAGTGAACCTAAAAAGATACAATACTTCGCTGAGGGACGCCATTCCAACATCAATTATCTAGTACACCTTTAGCGTTCAATCGTAGGTGTAAACAAATAAAGAACGCAAAACTCCAACATCAATTATCTACGTAACTCAAGGTTTTTTCGATTGTCCAAAAATAATAAGAAAAAATCTAGATTATATTGAGCTATTTAACGGTGCTGGTACATACGATGGATTGGTTGATATTGTTAGACGGCATACGTAACGCCGTTGATGTAATCGACAAGAATTTGCAAGGTCGGCAGTTCATTGTAATTGGCTTGACTAGAGCGAAAGAGGATCCTATATACATTCGTTTGGGTTGGGACACGCCCTTGAAATTAGACACATAGAATAAGATTTCACGTTAAATAGGTACGTTACTAATTTAAAGTGGTACCACAGCCCATAATATTCTGTAAACATGCATAGCGTAAGGCGAGTTTCCGATCATTGAATCCATCAGGGCAGTAAACCCACTCCACGAATTTTCTTTGTATCTTTATACACACTTGAATCTTTTTGCCAATTTCCCTTGCACGTTTGAGTCTTCTGATTGCATTGCATTCCCATAGCTCATAACGATTTAATGCATACTTATTCTCATAACTATATCCAGAATTAGATTTTTATAATTTACACCACAGTATTTATTTCCGGTACATGAAAATTTCCAATGCCTCTCCATTCCTATACTGTATGGTTATAATTTCCTAATTCTTTTTTCTTTGTCTAATCGATCACAAGAGAAACAGATTGCTATTCCAATTTCAAGTGCATATGAACCACCATCCGGAAATCGTATTGTTTTCCTAGCTTTTCAAGATATCTTTTACTCTGATCCAATAAAAGATTATTTTCTCTGAAATATGTTAAACGGACCCAAATTCGCTTTTTCCACTCTCCAAGAGTTTCATAGGTGCGAACTTGTGGCATATTGCAATATTCATCCCATTTAAGGGAGTGTAAGAATCCATTCTAAATAACTTAATCGATTATAGAGATTAATATACTTTTAGGTTTTTAGACTTACACATGTATACCCGTAACAAAATTCAATTTTTTTGTTTTACGTTTTTGTATATTACTCTAATCGTAGGAGGTACTTGGCGCATAATGTGATCTAGATTCACGATTTGATTGTTTCGCAGCTGTACGGCGGAGTGAGGGTGTTTGTTAACTACCGCATACTGCACACATTTCTTTGCGAAAAAAAAATTCGACAGGCATAAGAGAAGTCATATTATCATGTAGATCGGAGTATATTAGTAATGTACACAGGAAAATATATTCGATTATATCTGATATAATATATCGATCTCCAGCTTTATTGACGCAGAGATGAGGATAATAATTTTATTCGAACAGCATGGCTTTTTTTCGTATTTTGACGAAGATAATCTATAAAAGGAGGGCGAGCTTGGTGGAGAAGATACCGTAGAACCATCTTCTGTACTACCACTTGAGCTAACTGGAAGCGTATGATATAGAATAGATACAGTGTGTATTGAAAAGAACCGCTTTCACAAAAAAATCATAACTCAATGGCCATACGAAATTTTTAAACAATTTCAATTTTTTAGAAAGCTTATCATGTGCTTTATTATATATATATATACACCCCCCTGACAAAAGTATAAGTACGAGACGAAATTTTACTAGTAAAACATATGAAAACTCCTTACTTTCGAAAATCTCTATTGTCCATACGTACTATGTAACCCACAATGATTTTGGTACCATTTTGAAGCTAATTGGCTGTATTTTTCGAAAAGAATTGTGTGGAATTTAAATTAGTTACTGTAATGAAGAAGTAGTTCGATGAAGTGACAGCACTATGTTATACATATGATTTCATATGTGTAACATAATTTCGCCACTTCCTCGAACTACAGTTTTGAAACGACAACAAGACTGAGTATATCATAATTTTTTCTGAAAAATACAATCAATTAGCTTTAAAACAGTACCAAAATCATTGTGGATTACATAGTACGTATGGACAATAGAGATTTTCGAAAATAAGGAGTTTTCATATGTTTTACTAGTAAAATTTCGTCTCGTACTTATACTTTTGTCAGGGGGGTGTATATAATTTTCAATACAAAATTTTATCCCCGTTTTTCCTCCAAAACAAGCTTACAACTCTTTTTCATCGATGAAATTAAATTTTGTACAGTTGTTTCTGGAATTCTTCAGTTATAAACGGTTTTGATTTGTCAATATTTCTTGGAACCCGCTTTTCAACGTTATTGTTGACAATATACCACATGTTTTTGATGGGGTTTAGGTCCGGACTATTAGATGGCCAGTCAATAGTCCGAATTTCATTTTCTACAATAAAATCCTTAGCAACACGTGATGTGTGCTTTGGATCATTGTCTTGTTGCAGACGCCAGTTCTTGCCATACATTTGTTGAGCAGCAGGCAGCAGATAAGTCTGCAATATACTTACATAAAAAAGCCCATTATATTCGTAAAGCAAAATAAAGGTATTTTTTCCTTTCATGAAATACCCCCATGCCATTACTTTTTGGTAATCGGCGAATCGGTTTTTCGCCACCCTCATGTCACCGACTGACTTTATTCAAAAAAAAAAATCAAATGCCGTCTCATCAGTGAATATAGTTCGAGCCCAATTGTCCCGTAAGTGTGCCCATGCCCAAGCTTTTCGTAGCTCAATATGCCGACTAGTAAGCATTGGCGTTGCACGAGGTATAGAACTCTCATACTCTTTTTTTTTTTTTTTTTTTTTTTTTTTTTTTTTTTTTTCCCTCTTCATATGTCGCCAAATGGCAGCAATATTTTGTGTTTTCTGTACGGCAGAAGCGAGTTGCCGTGTCGATTTAGCACTATTTTGGCGCACTTGCTGTCCAACGTTGCGATGTTTTGTGTAATATTGGAAGGGCGTCCGTTATCCTTTTTGTGCTTGATAGTTCCTGTATCTCGCAGTTTTCTTAGATTGTCAAGAACAGTGCGATAAGGAATATTGGTCTTTTTATGTATTTCCTTTGGGGATTAAACCAATAATGATAAGTTGTTTGTCGTTGGGCTTCAAGTCTCGAGTTGCAAAGAAGAGCAACGGGACTAATCGCGATATTTATTACTTAAAACATGGAAATTAATTGGAAATTAAGACGCATTTGTTATCAATAACATGCTTCTTTGTTTATTACGAAATAAGTTCAATTTTCGGAAGGCGGTTTTTTTTCGTTACACGCGTATATTGAAATTGTAATAAATTAGAATATTTATGTATCGGAGATTCATATAATCGGCCTTACCTTCATTAGACAATGCAAAGTCAACATTACTCATCATTTGTTCGATGCGTCAATGAAGAAAAAAAAACTACCAAATGCCATTCATTACGTGATTAACTATTAACACATAACGATGCAGAATATTCATATTCACGTAAATTGTATTAATCACTGTATCGTATGAAAAATTTTCTAATTGCTACAACCAATCATGATCACCATGTTTAAATTTATATCACGTGATTAACTTCGTTATAAAGCGACCAGTTAAATCCTGCAACCGAACTTCGGTAACGGAATAACGAGGTTTACTATTAAAATTCGTAATAATGATCAAATTTAAATATTGAAAAAAAGGGGGGAGGAACACTGCTATAACAAAAATTCGTTATAACGCATTTCGTTATAACGGGGTTCGACTGTATAGCGTATATCTCTTATGGATACTACCAGGAAATAAGTGCAATGTAACACACACGTTGAGAACGAGATTTGTTCACACTTGAAAAATTTTATTTTTCAAACTATGTCGTTAGCATCAGGGACTGTTAATAATCCAGCAATTGATTACTTAGTTCAATCCTGTTATGTAAATGAATATGATAACCTTGAATGGATTCCTTGTTCGAAAATTACCGACATAGAGTCAAGCCAAATTGACAACGTTTACTATGCTATTCGCAATAATGGTGGTAGTAGTTCTGGAACTATGATGATATTGCTTGGAAGCGATAAAACCTGTACGTCAACACTTGTGAGTGAGTTTGCCAGAATATACTCACTTCCAACGCACAAATACAATAAGAGCGACAACTTTAGAAGATATTCCGAATGGCTTAAGAAACGCAACCAATCCATAATTGGATTTACTAAGGATGACGACAACAACTATTACATGGTTACCGATAGAAAGTTTTACGATTGTTATTCTCGATATGGCTTCTGCGCTGCATGTGGAATACTCCGATGTAGTCCCGTG
>CAJVPI010001097.1:0-16721 GCA_910592345.1 Paraglomus brasilianum
GAAGACCCTAAAGAATAGGAACGTTCATTTTGACTTGGTCAAGGGCTTTGGATCCCTGAGCGATTTCTCCCATGCAAAGTCTTATTTTGTAATATCGAAGTTATGTGAATATACTAGCATTCTCCTGTATATAGCATTTCACAGATTGAGACTGAAAAGACACCGTATCTCTTGATGGATGATATGCAAACACGTTAGCTCCTAAAACTTTACCGAATTTCTCATCACCGATAAATTTTCTAAATACACCAGTATCAATCTCCTCCGAATCAAGCAGTGCATTGATGACACGCTTTCCTGCTTCATGACGTGATTGGTTTGGAAGGAGTTTTGCGGAATCAAATTTCTTCTTGACTTCAGTTAGGATTGACTGTTTAATGACTGCAGAAAAAGAGTTAAGCAATTAACCCAAAGCAGAGTCGTGTAAATTCATTTGATGCTTACCTTCAAAGGATTGTCCAGCCAGGCGGAAATCGTCCACCACAGTTTTCAGCTCTACAATGCGACCACCAACCAATTCATATAGTTTTTTTGCTTCTACTTCATTGATATTGCGCTTCTTAGTCAGATATTCCATTGATTCTTCCTTGCTAAGGTCACCAATTTCCACCACGGGTTTTTTAGCACGTGACCAAGCACTACGAGCTAAAAATAAGAACCACGATCTGTAAGTAATAATTCTTGGGGTGCATCAAAAAATAATGCAGTACTTACATTCCATTCTTCGAGGAACCGAACCTTCGCTACTGACAAATACGGCAATATATTTTCTGCCATCGGCATTCTTTTTAGCGTCATCTTGAAGAATATCAAGAATTTTTGGGTTCTCATTAACTATTTTGCCAATGTTGTCGTAAACAATAACCGGTGGTTTGCCATGCTTCGCTTTATACACTTCAGAGGCATGCTTAAAGGCTCTAAGAGCTCTCTTCCACTTTGGATCAAATTCGTCTAGAAATTAGAATCAAAGAGGTCAGTTATCAATAAAGTAATGATAATAAACTTAACAATAATGACAGACTCACCCTTGGTATCGCCAAAAAATTTTTGCTTCAGTCGTAATGTTAACATTGTATCTTCATCAAATATAAGATTAAGAGCTTTTCCAAACGAATTGCCAAATTCTTCAATGTCGGCAGGAGTATCAACATATATGACGCCTTTCCCAATTTCTCTTGCGACCTTCGTAGTCAATGTTGTCTTCCCGGTTCCGTGTTCACCACAAACAACATGGTAATACGAATGATTTTGAACCGGCTGAAAAATTTTCTTGAGATGTTCTGTAACTTCAGGCCGAAGAATGAGCTCATTATCCGCCGTTTCCGTCTTCGGTTGAGTACCTTTTTCCAAGAGTTTGTTGACGCGTCGCTCATTAGATAGCCAAGGTAAATAAGGTCCCCTGCCAGGAAGATCGCACCGCTACCCAACAAAAATCCCCACAGGCCTTTCCAGTTGATGGAACCTAAATAGGTATCCATTTCTTCCAGGCGAGGGAGGCAGACTTCAATTTTTCAGACTCATTAGGAGCAGGATTTGTAAAGGTTCTCGAAAACGATGATTGAAACAGGTCAGGTCTTGCGTTTCTCAACGCAAATTTTGGTGGCTGAAGGAATAAGACTTGACGGGTAACGAAGCGAGATGGTAAAACGCTCCTACAAAAGCACCGAGTGATATTGGAGGAAGACATTTGTGCTGGTTAGATTCAATAATGGTTAAAAATAAGAAATGACTGATTGTTATTTCTCCGAGCAATGCAAAAATGATTGCCATAAGAGTGAGACAAATATGTTATTTCGCCGGTTCGCCGGATATTATACAACAAATTAAAAATCACATCAGTAACTAAAGTAAGCATATATTTAACAGAACGCAGGCGAAACATGTTAGAAGTCTGTTTGTTTGTAAGCCATTTTTCTTTTTTTAATAAGATTTTGCTAACAGTCGAACGGTCAATCGTAAGATTAAACTTTTCGTTAAAATAATTTGCCATATCGCTATTATTTTCTATACTCAGTCGAATCGTGTTTTAGATAAATGCTTCGACATTTTTTGAAATTATTTTATTTAAATCAATAAATACAACAATTTCTATCGTACTAATAATGTGAATGACGTTATTAAATATTTATTATTATAAAGCATGATATGACGTGCATTTAAAATTTAAGGACTGGTCTTGAATGTAACACAAGTATTTGGTGACTACAAAGGGGGAATTTTTCATATTGTGCAATAGTAAAGGGCATTCAAAATCGGGTGACTGTGACTATAATATGATTGTGACTGTAAAGGAGATAAATCACTATGAAAATGAACATGTGTGACTATATAGGAGGTGACTGTAGGGAAGGTTGACTGTATTATGTAAATCCGCATGACGGGATTTACATACAACATAGTATAGTAATAGTAACACTATCCCTAAATTAAAATTATCATTTAACCTTAAGTACTAAGTCTATTTTTTGATGGGATTGGTTTCGAAGCCTATAGTAATAGGTCGGGGAAATTATTCTACGCTAACGCGATATTAAATAATAATCCTGATGTCAAAGAAACAACAAAATCGAAGAAAGTTCTACTCGTATACCGCTGATACGGAAAGAGTTTTACACTTTTATCAGCGATAGAATATCTACCAGTAGTAACTCAATAATAAACCATGGCTAAAATTTCATGCGATTCAGAAATTTCGGAGACTTTTGAGTACTCATTGTAACATACCCAATAATTTCAATTGGTCGGAATAATCTGAAATATATAATACACGAACCTTAATGAAATAAATTATGCATACAACGGACGATTAGCCTACCGATAGGATATAAGACAATACGACGGACGGTGAAAATACCTTACAATGAAATTGTTATTTATCATACTATTTAGAACGAGAATTCAGGGCACAATTTACAGCAACTTAGGATTATCGTCAGCAAGCTTGTTATCAGACGTCATCAACGGTCGAAGAGAAGTGAAGGCTGAGCATAGCATTACGCGTAACTGGCACGCACAATTTGTTAAAAATCAGATAGCAAGTATTCTGAAATTACCAAAGGAATTAAATCTTGGTAAGAATATCTTTATCATCATACGCCTTGTTGCATTAGACTTGATTTTGATTAGCAGTTAGCATTAACACGTCGTACAATGTTGGTTCAGAATGCCAATTCACATGAAAACTGCCTGATTGGTCAAGGTTAATAGCTAGCACGAGATATCATCATCAAGGAGTTTGAGAAGTTCGTGGTTTGCAAACGTTAGATATGGAGCCGCAAATCGTATACTATGCACGACCAGAATATATAGAAACGGTAAGTTTTTTATCATGATATCTAAATAGTGAGCACTGATTCATTAGAATGATTACGTGGTAGGATACTGGAAACAAGGTCAGCCGTAAAAGCGTAATATGTGGCAGTCAGAATATAATCCTAGGTGGTAAGGTAAGGAAGAATGTTCATTTATGCATACCTTGTTACGTTGTTTTATATATTGACATGCATATGCTGTGCTCTTTCAAAGACCATAATCCAGACTGACTGTGTGATTCGTGGAGATTTACGACGTACTGGCGTTGGACATGCAGTAGTAGTTGCCATCGGAAGATACTGTCTCTTATCCAGAGGCAGCATAATACGCCCTCCATATAAAACGTACAAGGGGTAAGACGTATCTCTATTTGCCTATGATTTAGTCAAGAATAACGCTCGCAACGGTCATCGTTTTGACCCATTATTTGTACATAGAATGTTCAGTTACTACCCGATGAAGATTGGTGACCACGTCACAATTGGTGAAGGGAGTATTGTGGAGGCGGCTACAATAGGTTCCTTTGTCCATATTGGAAAAAATTGCGTGATCGTGAGTAATTCTATAATCCTTAATAGTAATAATAATGAATTTGGGAAAATACTTGTCCAATATCAAGAAATATGTATTAAATTACCAAAAATTTAATTTGAATAGGGAAGATTTGCTATTATCAAGGACTGCTGCCGTATTGAGGATAACACGGTAATACCGCCGAATACTGTCGTACCTTCATTCTCCATCTACGAGGGATCTCCTGGTACGTCTATCATGACTTGATGATTGCTGTGCGGAATGTCATGACAATCTCTATAGACTTGTTACCATTCAATTAACTCACTCCATTCATTTCCACGCTTAGGCGTTTGTGTCGACGAACTCCCCGAGTGTGTCCAAGACTTGTACGAATCGCAAACCAAAGACTTTTATACCAAATTCCAACCTTCAAATTGAAACGACACTTCTCGAGCTCGTCACTCTCGCTATCACAGATCCCACCGACATCGCACTAGATACTATTACTCGTCTTCCTCCTCCTCATCTTCATCCTCCTCTTCATCTTCTAGTTCATACGAATCCTCTCCTTTCTTTTCCCGAAGACTTCAAAGATCCCAACAGCAGTCACATGTAGTTCGGAAATATAGTAATGATGAGATGAATCTGCTTAATATATTGTTAATATTTATTGTGGTTTTGCAGGCGTTATTGATTAGGAAGCTATTTTTTGAACCGTTGTCTACAAATCAGTCTGCTGTGAGCACAACTACGACAACGGCTACTGTGACTGCAACTGTTACTACTACGGCGACAGCGACAGCGACAGCTACGATTACTAAAATATTGGACGATTGTAATTGAATAGTTTTTTTCTTCTTCTCTAGCTTATCACGCATTAAGTATTATCTAAACATTGGAGAGATTTATTTACATTGATTATTAGCTTTCGAAAACGCAAATACAATACATGTTAACGAAAAAGAAACAAATTCTTCAATGGGGTCAAGTCCTGTTCTCCGTTGGACTTTATAATTAGTCGTAATACGCTTCTCCCCCATCTGCGTCTTCTAATTCGTCATAAAATTCATCCTCGCCATTGTCAAAGTATGACATCACATAGTCAGTCTCTTCCTCATATTCATCTTCTGCTTCTGCTTCTGCCGAAATCTCAAGGTCGGGTTCTACCACTTGAGCATCAGCCTGTGCAAATAGCCCCCGCATGTCAACATACAAACACACACACATATACACATAAAATTAAGAACCAAAACACAACTTACACGCTCCCTTCCCCCTTCCTCGGTTTCGTCTTTAAGGAATTGGTCGAGTTGTGCGCCAACGTTGATTTCTGATCTCTGTGTTGTATCTGTAGGAATATAGACATAAATGTTAAATGTTGCAAGTGGAATAAGCAGCATATGACAAACGCCATGACAAACCTGTCAAAATAGTTGATGTTTTAGTATTATCATAGACGCTATGCAGCTCTTCTGGGAAAAAGCCCAAATCTGTATATAGCAAAGTTGGTCAATTAGCAAGTATCGCTTTGTTAGAGCAATCTGTATTTTGGACTATAACACACTAGACCACTAGAGTAATTACACAGTTATATACCTGCATTTATTTCTTTTAACGTTCTCGTCTCTCGTACAGATTTTATGCAATCGGAGTATCGTTGGACAGCTATAACAGCGCATGACGAAACGTTAAAATTAGAAAATTATTTAGGGCGTTTAGTACAAGTTTTATTCAAGAATTATATACCTCAGATAAATTCGCATCGTACCTGGTTTAGACGCTGGTCTAGACAGATGATACGGTGTCAACTTTAACAAGTTTTTATGCTCTGCCATTACAACAACAGCTGACAGCTCATTTTCAGTTGGACGTCGCGGGTGGGGCAATTCAATCTCCTAATGCAAATCCTTAAATGAGGCAAAATACCTTTGTAGAGTTTCAGATTTGTAAACTGATCTTACCGGAAACAGACCCGACGGTTCTCGTGCTTTATAGACTTGATGCAAATCGTTCCAAGAGATGCCTTCGATTGGTCCAGGACGAGACCCTTGGGTAGATCCGCTACCTCTGGTAACAGTCGTTCTAGTTCCTCGGCCCTTGCCTCTGCCTGGTGGCATGCGTACGATACTGGTATAATAATTGGTATAATAATGTCTGAATTACATAGTGTAAAAAAAGTAACCATTCGATTGGCCTATTATCGTTTACTATCAGATTATCAGATATATCACCAGTTTCTGATCTACCCAATCAATAAAAATTCCTGCGATGCTTCTACGCGTTTATTTCACTCGATTCCCGATGACTGGCAGAAGATAGGCTGAAAATTTGCATACGTGTAAACGAATTCGGGTTTATTGAAATTTTTTAAGTTCACACGCGAATGCAATTTTTATATACGCAATTCGCATTAATCAATTTGCACGAAAATTTCGTTATATTGGCCAATCTCCTCTTTTCATATATTCGTTGGAATTTTAGACAGGGATTAAAAGCCTTTTTATTTTTATTTGTCAATCTGTAATAGTAATATTAAATTTCAATTTATGATTTAGAATTTGAAAAATAGCAATTTGGCTGCATTTTAACGCGAAGAATTACACTCTGAAATTTTATAAAAAGTTCACAGTTGTTGTTCTATTTCTGCTCTAAAATCTTTTTTTTATACAGCAAGATAGGGGAGGGAATAGAAAGTATTTTGAAGAAATTATTGAATATTCAACAAACTCGATCTTTTACATATAGTATGAGTATAACTAGATGTGTGTGTCATAAAATGATTATTTGAAAAAAAATAAATTTTATATCAGATATCGAAAGCGTAAAGTCTGAGACGGAAAATGAAACAATATTATTAGAAAAAATGGTTTGCACAGTAAGGGGCCGGCGATTATGGGGGCAATCGCAATTCTGAATATACATTACCCTTCTCGCCATCCACAGATTATAAGATTGATAAGGGCAACTGGAAGGTGATACCCCAATGCAATTGAACTCTTGTTTATTTCTTTCCCATTTACCGTTTGAAGACTTGTCTACGGAATACATGATTACAAATCAATGCAGAATAATCAGGCTTAGTCACCAATTGCAAAATGATTATATACAACTATCAAGACTATTTGCTTTTTGCTTCCAGTGGAGAACTATATTCTAATGGTTTATCTTCTCTCTTTTCTTTTGTCAGAGATTGGTAATATTCCTAGTAGCATGCGTTTGGGTCCATCTATTGGCTGATACAAAATCATAACATTAACATTAATATTAATATGTCAAATTAATTAAAAGATTGTCAATGTATTACGAAGCTGAATTCGGGAATGGTACACTTGCAATCCCGGCTGTAGTACAGCCCCAAAAAACTCTGTTTGATTGACGAGATAATCTTAGCAGATGTTTAGCACGTATGCTAATATGGTGCTTTGTTTTATGTAAGTATCACTTGTAACTATTAAATGATTCTAATGATTGCGGAAAACAAACCTTATCATCCGCTCGAACTATATACGTACAATATATTTCCTCTACCTATGCCAATGTTCATCCAATGCAATGTCCCAGCATACATCCTCCTTCCCCTTTCCCCCCTACCGATATCCTGTGATTGCCATTTGTAACTTGCTCTATATGCCAATAATATAAAATACATAATATATCAACTGTCAATCGAATATACAATTACTATTGGTTTTATTAAATTACTTTTGTAATATAAACATAATGCTAATTGCATCACGACGGAGATTGATTGTTCTGTGATTGTGGCGGTGAAGGAGGCGCTCGACGGGGTGGTGGTATGCGATCAGATTGCGAATTAGATTGTGAAGTTTGAGTAGATGGTTGTGTGGGTGTTGCTTGAGGTACAGGTGTCGAACCTGATGTGAATGCTGGAGGGGGTACCAGTAGATTGGTCGGAGAACCACGCTGAGATGACGGCGAAGTTGTGGATTTAAATGGTGTTAATCCAAAAAGCCAACTCGTCGGTGAACGAGGAGATGATGACGTCGATGACACCGATGCTGTTCTCCGTGATGTATTATTGTTGCTACCATCATCTACTACTATTGTAACGGATTCGTTTGTATCGCTCCCTGTAGTGTATGGCGGTGGCAAACCTGCACCTTCTAATGCCACACTGTATGTGGGAGGGGGATTGGCCACTTCCTCAGTGGCCGTCGTTTCTACCTCTTCATCTTCAGATCTAGCACCATTATTAGATGCCCATCGCCGAAGCCTATCACGCATGTCACCTAAACGATAACTGGTGAATGTAGGATATGGTGGGTTTGTTGATACGTGCGAATTAGATGAGCCTCGAGAATGTGCAGATTGGGCCGAAGAATCATTGTGTTGTGCAGTGGGTGTAATAACCATCTCCGGTGTTGTTGGTTGGTCTGTTCTTTCGCCATAACAGTTAGTCCGTACGGTTAACTATAGTCAAGTATTGGGTTAGTACATGATACTTGTAACAAGACAAATACATATAACGCTAGGATACTTAGTAGAACGTTTCATTAGAGTAATAAAGATGATTTGTAGTCATCACTTTTATCAAGTGGCGATGACATTGTCGTTCGTAACATTACTACTACCAACCTTACCCACTACATTATTCCCCTCAGACCAACTCCCTTCTTTGCAATGACAACGTCTGCAAATGGACTATACGCTCTACTTACCCAATATATTGCATATGACATCAATACTGCGATGAATATTATTATTATCCCGGATATCGATAGCTCAGCATCGGTAAATAAGTAACATAGAGGCAGCACGATGGCCAATATAAGTAAAAGTCCTATATAAGCTCTGTTCACATAGCGGTGGAACCGTGGATACTTGGAAGACATGTCTCGTTATATTTTATTTTTTGATATTTGTTCTTAGTAAAGTTAAACTCCTCCTCGATGTAAAGCAGTAATCGTTTAAAAAAGCTTGCCAACTGGACTCTCTATTCAGAGTTTTTGCCTTTGGGGCATCTGTGGCATCAGCACAAAACGCATGAGATTTAGCAGAGGAAAAGGAATGACGAATCAACACACTGAAAAGTTCGAGAGTAAGGTGGATTTCCCATGGTTGACATGCCATATTAATAATTTATTCAGTTGCCAATTAAGTCAGCATTCACCCAACTTCAATTCTCCCAATGTTCGATTGTTTCCTAAATCGAATTATCATTTGTGGAAACACTCGCCTAATAGAGCGATTTGTGTAACTATATTCCGCTTATTATCTGAAAACAGCAGAATCAATGGTATTCAGTCGTTAATTTTAGTATGGCCGTGTGGTGTGGTATTAGCATTATGCAGTACTGGATACATGTGAGATAACAAGGAATTCGGTCGGCCCGGTGGCGCAAATGACTAAAATGACAGACCTTTCTGTAAGTTACACCAAGAGATAACAGTACCACCACAACGTCTATTATTTATTGTCGATCTACGCCGCCTACCAAAAAGTCTTCGGCCTTGAAATTTACTATTACTGGTAAAACATGAAAAATCGTTTGATTCGAAAATTTGTAGTACGATTTAGGTACCGTCACGAAGCTGATTTTCAACGATGGGTTAAAATGTATAATAATAGCTCAAAAATCCATTCTTCACATGTTTCTAATAGATCTGTTTGTTTTGCTCACCCGATCTGTCTCTATGTGCCCCTTGGGATGGATAATCGCGCATGAACAAATTGCTGTGTGATCGTGCGGCATAATGATGCTGATTGGATATCAAACGCATTCTATAAAAAAAAAAAGAAAAGATTACGGAATTTGGCAGAAAAGTGTCGAGATGCGATCGGTAAAGTGCTTAATATTAAGCCCCAAGAAAATAATACGTAATAGTGACACGGCCGGATTTGTGTTAGCCATATTAATATCGATATATATTATATATTATTTCAACATTATGCCGATCATGTCCAATTAATATTAAATGCCTCTAGCTCACAAATGTGAAATAAAGAAATATGTCTATGAACATATGCGTCAGATTTGCAGAGGGAGGCATATATACTGAATATTCAACATCACAGTGCCGAACAGAGCGAACCCTGAATCAGGCAATAACGCTTCCCCCCTTGTCTCGCAGATCGGATTAAAGACAATTGCTATTGCATTAGAATGCCCATCTTCACGTGATCTCTGTGATCAATTCTTGTTTACGTGACCTGCGTCTTATAGGAGGAGATTTCAATTATCACGGTAAATCGATATTGTCATCTAGATTTGGTAATAACATACTCCAAACGATTAAAAGATTGTCGTTTTGAAGCGATGTATAATACACACCCTTTACGAAAAATATAATTTGACACGCAATCACACTAGCAATAAAACAGTTATTAAGGAATAGCACATCATCTGCATTTTAATTCTTCAATCATACTGTTCAACAAAATTACCGATTGTGGCACTTTGTATTTAAACCTCAATGAGCCCACTTTTTTGTTTGATCTACTTTGCATTGCCTAATCCGCTCTTTTAATATATGGAGCTGTAAAAGTTATTTAAAGTAAACTGGTTGATTAGATTCTAACTTCGTATTTCAATGCCAAGTTTTAACGCGCGCATGTATTCTTAATATAGAACATGCTACGACAAGTGAGCATAACACCGCGCGATTGATCGAAATTCTGGTTTTGGTTGTCAAGCCTAATTTTGTGAAATGTCTAGTGACTAAAACAAAAGATTTTAATTGCTAAACATACACATCATATTTTATTCTTTCACTTTGCATTCTTAAAGCAAATTACTAATAAATAACTTCGGTTGATAATCAAACAGATAACCACGAGTCTTAGTTCTGCAATTAGTTTGCATTTCACATTTGCATTGCAATTGAAGAGTCGAAATAATACAACGATAATTTGAGTTAGTTTATAAGAATCAATTCACTTTACTGTTTTCATTACAAAAAGTGAAAATATAACAATAATATAGCACCCAGTAATTGTATGGGAAGAAAATACTTTGACCCAAGCCATTGATGAATATAATCATCATCATTATTACTATTATGGGCGCTATTGTTATCATTAATACTATCTTCACGTCTACTTTTGATTAATCCATAATGTAATTGCCCTCATGGCATTTTTTTTGTTCGTAGATAAACGAATTATCCTAGTGGAGGGCAGCTAGACCCTCTTTTAACGAGTTCATGGAAATTGCAAAATTACCGATTCTACGTTTTATTACTTTTGTGTATAGCAATAGCAATCTGCATGTACAGTAACTGACAATGAAATATATTTTATAATTATTACAAATCTTGCTGCATAGAAATCCTAATTACGTGGTATGCATGGTGCAGGTCATCTATAGTCCGAAATGAATATCTAACTTTCAATCCGTAAGAATGATAGAACAGACGATGCAGAACAAAAGTTCTATGCCTCGACCAACTAAAAGAAAAGCCGCATATAAAAAAGTGTTGCGAGATGAAAGAGGCAAGGAAATGAATTCAATTTTATCGACACAAAAGCAAGCTAACGGAGACGGATTGAGTGACGATTCATTAAGCATGAACGATGAGGTAAGTGGTTGGGGACGTGATGTTGGGAGCAGCCAAACGATACGCACAAAATAATTGTAATTACACATGGAGTGGATTACAAAAAACCGTTCGATTCTTTTAATTTAGCGAAAATATATGCTTTTGTATAGACATGAAATTATAGGTACATAGGTAAGTACGTTAATGTCGATTTACTTTATTTGAATTTTGAAGTTACAGTCATACCTCCTTTGTATCCCCACCCTTTAATATCCCAACTTCGGATATATCCCACTTGTGAAGCGGGACGGATTTCCTCTGTAGTATTTCTATTACTATATAAATTTACCTCATTTGTGTCCTTCAGATATATCCATATCCCCGATATTTTGTCGTCCCAAATTTCCATATAATATTAATTTAGTAATCTATTAATATCATACTTCGGTTATATCCGTTTTATCTGGAAACTGATATGGTAATAGCAAACTCAAAAAATGTTGGATAAAACGGGTTTATTTATTACTTGATATTTATTAAGTTTGTCAATGCGAAAGTGTTTCATCAATAATCAGCCCACTTTAGTGCGGATCTATTAGCGGACTCCGTTATAATTCCGTTATACCTTGATAAGCTCCGTTCATCGAAAAAAAATCCAGGAACCGGAATACAACGATTTAATAGTAAACTCCGCTATATTTAATTAGTAAAACTCTGGTTCCAAGAAGAAGAAAAAATCCGTACTAAGCAAAATCTGATATATCAACGAACCGTTATATCGACTTTCACTGTGTATATATTATACGAACTGTCATGTCATTTCTATTTTTACAAAGTTAGTCACATTCTCGAAATGTTAAAATAATTAAAAATATCAAACTATGTTAAAAGTCATAAACACGCCACTTTAACTTTAGCAAACCAGACGACGTTTAAGCCAAGAGCGTAGTTTCAAATATATATATGAGAGTGTGCGTTGCTTAACCTTTCCGATATTAAAAATGGATAACATCAGTAACAGTAGACAAAGGTATATTCAGGGAAACTCGGATAAACGGGGTAAGTGCTCAAACTGCCAGAATAATATATATCGTAAACACTACTCTTATTTGCTTATAACATAAGCTTACTACACTAACAGCTTGTGAAATAACTGCTTATTTGAGATTAAACCTTAAAGTCAGAGATTGATTGACGTATTTTTTTTTACATTGATTTAACTCATACAGGATATAAAATTCTCGCTAAGGCCAATGTCCATCTCTCTTTGTTCTAGGAAAGTTATTAACAATTTTTATAGACAAATATAATTGGTTGAAATATGCGGTTTATCGGGGTCAATATTTGGCTTAAACAAATTGTTACGTCGTTTTATTCGGGTTATTTTGATATGTCTGTTTCAGGAAATCTTCGGTTTACGGGTTTAGTGATTTCAATAGGCTAAAGTGCGGATTTCAAAAAAGGTTCGGTCTAACGGGGTTTCGGTTTATATTTATCGGGGTTCGGTTTATCGGGGTTGACCTTGTACAGCCCCCTCCAATAAATGACCGGGTAACACGAATTTTTAATAGTAAAACATATGAAAAGTCCTTCTTTTCAGTGCAATAAATTTTGCATGGTTCTGAAGCTAATTGATTATGCTGTTCGAAAAAAATAACAATAAAATTTTATAAGTTATTACTGTTAAACTGTAGCAAGTTGAAGCAGCTGTCTTTAAATCACGATATGAAAATATATGATTATATATGTATAGCACGTATAGTCACGCTTCGTCGAGCTACTAACTTATAACAATAACTTATAAAATTTTATTGTTATTTGTTTCGAACAGCATAATCAATTAGCTTCAGAACCATACAAAAATTATTGCACTTCGTATAGTACACAAAAGCAGGAGAGATTTTTGAAAAGGAGGACTTTTCATATGTTTTACTATTAAAAATTCGTGTTACCCGGTCATTTATTGGAGGGGGCTGTATATTGATAATGATCGGCAAACAACTCTCATAGATTTATCAAAAAAGGAAAACTGAATAAACGCATTGCTTACAATGAACCGAATTTCATTCTGCCACATTTATTTTTATCCCGGTCATAAAGCTACAGTATCGTATTATGGTATGACTTGCTGATTTGTAATGTCCTCAAAAACGCCATGAGCATTTACTAATCAGGCACTCATTTTTACATTCTCAAATTCCCTGTCATGGTCATGTCAGAAGTGCACAACTTTTCTTGCCAGTGTAAGTGAGGTTCTCAAAACACATGAATAATGCATGACCCAGGCCTCAAGAACGTTGAGCTTCTGTGCACATATAAATGTCTGCTCAAAATGTTCATCAAGTCAAGCTGATGTTGGTGTTGCAAGGAGTTCAATAACAGCTAGTGGGTGAGGGGATTGTTGCGCATGTTTTGTCGACGAAACTAAGCAAATACGGACCGTCGTAACTGACAAATCAATGGCGATGCTAAAGCACGCGTTGCCAGACTATGAAAGCAACGTAAGTAGTTATTTCTTGGAGAATTAACTAAAAAGTCCAAAACTAACAATCATTATCGGCCCTATTATGCTTTGCAGAAACCAAAGGAAAGATGAATTAGAGGATTCCTGTTCTCAGATAATTGACACAAGCTGTGATCCTATTTTTTTTGAACTAATCATGTCTTTACAAAATGGATCATGGAGAGTGGTATGAAACTACTGAAGATTTTAAAAAGACATGTTTATGCAGCTTGCCACAGAAGTCAGGTGGTCAGAACGAATATTTCGTGAATTGGTTGTATTTGGTTTTATTCATGCAAGTAAGGGAGATAAGCTTTGTCCTCTTGTTTTTATAATTTGATACCCTTTAATGCTCTTCTTTTTTCTTTCCCAAGAAAATTGTCAAATGCTATTGCAATTAGACTGTCCTGCTGGTTATTGTCATGCCGACTACTGCGGGAGAGCAGAAAGTAATCGACACTTGGGATTTAACTAGTCTCGACGGAGCGTGGCGCCTCCTATTCAAGTTAAATATCTAATTGTTCAGTTAGTGACCTTGTAATCGCAAGGCTTTTCACTTACGGGCTTTTTCACCGTAGAATGACGTTTATCCTAGATATAGAATCGTTCTCGAGTATTCGGCGGTTATTACCGAGGGATTAATCTGGTAATCTCCCGTTTGGGGTACAATGGTTTATCACTTAGATTTGAACGCGTTCGAAAAGCTACGATTAAATATCCTATTTCGCCACTCAGATAATTGCGGGACAAGAGGCAATTATCCTTGGTTGATATACTGATAAAACGGTTTCTCAGATATATTAACTAATTTAGAGAATAGGGTCAAAAGTATGTGTTCAGAGTAAATGCGATACTCGTTTATTAATAATAAGATATGATTTATAAAGAATATGTCGATCTAAATTAACTAGCGAACGTGAACTACAAGTGAAACTCGATAAGCCGAAGGTCGCGGGAAGGGACAATTTATTCGGCTTATCAAGATTTTCGTTTTATCAAATTTCGCAATAAGCCGAATTTATATATAGTTTACAGAAGCTTTCGGCTTATAACAACACTTTATATAAAGAATACTCGTTTGCTGTAACATATTCTGTTGTTTAGTCTCAATCGTTCTCTTTAACTTTTTTAGATTGGGTAAGAAGGCAGTATCAACTTGAAGCTCACATTACAATCTTGAGTAATGTACAGAAGCAAAGAATTGATACATAGAGATTATTTTTTAAGGCCAGTCAGCGTCTTTCGGTTTACTTTTTTCTTTGCCGTTTTATTTCTTGAATCGTTTAAACATTTGAAGAGCCACTTGTTGAACTTTCTCCACGATCGTTTATTCTGAAATATTAATCAAATGAAAGAGTTAATTGAAACTTTCCCCGTAAAAATATATACAAGCCACGCGCGCGAAATGGATGCAATCAAGCGATTGAATTGTCTGCACTAATAGTATGGTCTGATTTCGATCATGGTATTTAAGAACGAACCAATCAAGATAAATTCACGTGATTCCTTCGGTATATCGAGATAAAATTATTATAGTTGGTTAGCCAAAAATCTTCGGCTTATCGTTTAACGCGAATTTACTAATTAATTTCGGCTTAGACTATAGAACAACAAAAATCTTCCAGATTTAGTGGGAAAGGATATTTTCGTAATTCAGACGGAGATAATATTAACGTTATTTTTGAAGGATATATCGATTTGTTCCACCCCACTCCGTGGACTGCTACCACGACTTTTCAACAAAATGATGACATTGATATATTCGGTGCAGTAACAGGACTCAATAACAATACTCTCTCGGTAAATTATTATCCATAATCCTAATATTACTAATTATCAATAATTACCAATTATAATTTCCTTTCCTCTCCCACTACACAATAGCTACAAATATATAAACTACACGTTATAAATTCCACGAAACTATCCCTCCCAACTAATGTAACATGGTTACGAACTCTTGGGACCATCGAATCCCTACTCAAGCAACGACACGACCGTTTTTGAAGTCTCAGCAACTCAATATGTGAACAGCACCGATTCACAATACAAACAAACAATTACCGTTTATCATCAATCGCATCGCCAATACTTACAAGCAAGAACATCAAAAGCACGAGTGGGAGCAAAAGTGACTATATGTGGTGAATTAGACGTCATGGACGATAAACTCTACGTGGAATTACACGTATTCGAATACGAATCACTATCAAATTTCTCGAACCAATGACAGATACTCCATCCACCAGCATTTCTCCGTCTAAACGCTCCAGGTTATCTCAGTTAACAAAAGAAACAATGAACACACCACCCGCATCGAATTCCACAAAACAAAAAACCGATAAAACCACAACGGAACATCAACCAAACAACGATATAAATGAAAATCGACCCTAACACTAAACAATCGGCGAATTCTATAGCAGAACTGGCAACCTCGACGATTAAAGTCCCAAAATACCCCAAGCAAACCCAGAGACACGGATTAAACAATCATGACTTATAATTGTAATAATTAATTCATTCAATACTATATTAATATGTATGAAATTCGTCAGATTCACATGACCACCTACGAAAACTTGCATTTATCCAATTAAATATTTCCAACGTGATCTACATTGTATTCAATATTCTTAACGAATTATATAATACAAACACAATTTCTCACACACTGCAAAGCACCGAAAAAAAATTCTTTCGCTTTTTTCGCTTTGAACGAGCAAGGGGAAAAAAAAATTAAAATGAAAGACCGTGATGGCACGTTTCGCTTGGAGTGCGGCATTGACGGATGCGATTGCAGCGAGTTCGACCCTAAGAAGGATGCACAAGCCTGCGCGGCGTGCTCTCACAGTGCTGCCCGACATGCAATCAAACCGGAAGGTAAGCTT
>CAJVPI010001098.1:0-16712 GCA_910592345.1 Paraglomus brasilianum
CTGGTGTGGGAGCATTCAAAAAATAGGAGGGTCCGAGGTGTACAAGTGCCGGAATTGTGGAACTGTAATGGATCGAGTACGAGATGAAAATGGCGCTCGGGGAATCCTTCTCCGGGCATTGCTTGATGGAGCCTTGATTCTCTCCGGAGATCATGCAGTAGTAGTAGTAATGCCTACTATTGATATGTTACAATCCATCCGCACATTTTGTGGTAAAAAGCGGTTTGAGAGCGTATTAATATTAATATCTAATTTAATAATATCAACCCGTTGATGTATGCAGGGTTGGGTTTTAAATAATGACGTCATATGTAATGATATATGTCTCGAGTTAAATCTTAAACTTTATTTATAATAAAAATCTCTTAATTTCTTTCTCCATATAAACTAAACCAATTTGTTCACCTCTTATGAATTGTGGTTCTCTCTTTCTCTTTGATGAAAAAATCTGTTAACTTTTTTTGTTGCCTCGCCTCGTATATTCGATTGAATGCGTCGCAACAGACTTTGCAATCTTGGCATGTCTTGCTCTTCTACGAATTTGGCGGGTACATACTGCAGAAGTAATTTGCATTGTTCCAATGCCGTAGAATGAGAAATTTTTTCGATTTCAATGTCGCTGCCTTCATTTCATTACAACTATCAGAATTAGACGTGTGGAGTATTAGTATGTTTATGCTTTAGTACACAACAGGACGCAAATCGTATTATAAAGAGACATTACGTAGTAAATACGTGATATTGTAGTACTAATTTATAGTACATTTAATTAGGAATAAAATCTGATATGGGATATCAACGGGGTATGATATCCAAATTGATATATGCGGGAGAATTTTTTCTGTAACCACTGTTGCTAATAGAGAGAGGTTGATATTAGCGGGGTGGATATTAGAGAGGGTTCACTGTATTACTAATTTTGACAATTGTTTAAACTTTTAAGTCGTGTAACCCGAAATACTACGTTTGGGTAAAACGTTATTATTTAGGTTAAAATTAAAATGATCCAGGTATATCATACATCGCAATATTTTCCATAGCAAAGATATAAAAGCTTTAGTAAAATGAGCCATATTAATATTACGAGGAATAATTTGAACCAGACTTTTACTGATTATACAATAAAACAAACTAAGTTTAAAATACACTCTTTTTTATACTAATAACCCACTCGACCTATAATTCGCGACTAATCAAATACAATAATGATGATACAGCGTTAAACATGCTTGGAAAAAGAAAATATGCTTACAATATATAAACAGAATAAATAATAATGTGATCTATACAGGAGACGTGTGTTGTGTGTGAATATAATTCTACATGAGAATATCAAAATATTGAAGATGCCCATCGAGTACTATCATCTACAGAATCCATAGGGTCAATTAAACTCCCATCACTCTCATATCCACTGATTTTTGTTTTAACATCCACTACACCATTTAAATAAATGTCCACGCTATCCGCTTCATCCAATCCCATTTTACCCTCATCCACGCTCTTCACCGCATAGCCGTCATCGTCGTAATTATCATCCGCGGAGCTAATTTTATCCAATTCCTGAACACTGGCAACGAGTTCAAAATCCCCACTACTCATACGCTCATGAACAATTAGAACTCTTCGGAAATTACGATTTAATGCTCTTGCATGGTTTGTATGAACGTCACTCTCGTTAGATTCAACGTCAGAATCTACTCGATGAGTATCATCGGTGCCACCGTTTATATCCCGATGACGTTTACTCACTCTCGCTGCATTTCTATGCCGCTTGTTATGCTTCTCTTCCAAAGATTTTGTCAATTGGGACTTTCTCCAGGCAGCATTTACTTCATCACGATAATCAGGATCTAACTCATCGTCGTCTGAAAATTCAACTGCTGGTTCTACACCCCTAATATTCTTGCCATTCAAATTCCTCGGCCTAACGTTTGTTGGTATAGAAGGTAGGGGTATATTAGGTGGTCGAGTACGCGGCGGAGGAGGAATTGAAGTTATTGCCGAAGATGGCAATATAATCGGGATAGATTGATATTGCAACTTATTGGACGGCTGTATAGACCGTGATTGGGAAGAGGTTGGTTTGGAGAACCGCGGTGGGCCTGGGGGATGTGGAACCGTAGGTGCAAGAGCAGACGAAAGACTAGTCGGAATGTTCATTATTCGTGCAGGAGGCGTTGGAGATCTAGTGCTATAGAATGGGGGCGAATCCGTGGCTTTGCGTGAACGAGATGTATAATAATAAGGTGATGATGGAGCGGAGTGAGTTGAATGGGGAGAGCGAGGGGATGGAGGAGACGGATGAGACGAATTTGATAGAGAAAGATTGGGAGGAATGCGACGTTTTGTGGCAACATTCGATACACCAACAACTGCTGTAGATCTTGGTGGTGAGACAGCTACTGGAGACCTCGGTGGCGTTGAAGGCGGTGTAGAATGAATATTATAATATTGCTGGTTAAAAGCATACACCACCGGCGGAGACCGTGGTGGATGTGGTGATCGTGAGGATCGTGGAGGTTGCGGAGTTGATAGAATGGGAGAACGTGTTGCCGTCCTAGGGGGCGGCGGCGAACGAGGCGGTGGGGGAAGTGATGTATATGAATCTGTAATTGAGGACGAATTAGATATTGATGAAAATGTTGATTTCGGCTTCGTTGTTTGATTTGTTTGTTTTGGCGGTTGCGTTGTAGTATTAGTTACAGTTCTATTTGCGTTATGGTTTAGAGAAAATAACCCAGCTGGCGGAGTCATAGTCCGTAGTGGCCTTGAGGGCATTACGGGTGGATTACCCAGCGAATATGTTGTTCCCACTGATTTCTGCGACTTATCCGTGTTCTGTGCATTATACGGTAAATTAATTGAACTAGATAGAGTACTACCTTCCTCTTCTTCATCCTCTTCGTCCTCACCAATATCCTGCCCAATTATCTCCTTAGCAGGATTAAAAACAGATGTTGGCGTTGTAACCACTGAGTCAATATCCTCCCGTGGTATATTATTATTATTTGTGCGCACCATGATTTTAGCAGTCCTTGTCTTTGGAGGTGAAAGTGTATGCACGGGGGAAGATGGTCGTGCTGGAGCGCCTATATTAGCACCTGCCAGTTCGGCAACATCCGGATCATGCTGCGGAGACAATGGTCTTGATGGTGGTAACGAAGGTGTAGGTGACGGTGGACATGATGTTGTTGGGGCGGATTTGGGACGAGGTGGTGGTGGAAGCGATGTTATATTTGCTGGCGCCGATGGAGCTGGGCGTGGAGGAGGAGGAAGCGATTGTTGAATGTACGATGGCGAGATCGTCGACGCTATACCTTGTGAAGATGATGCTACAGTTGGTGGTGATTGTCTAATCCGGCGAGGAGCAGGGACGGGGGTATTATGTATATTGTTAACGGGCTCATCTATAGTCTTATGTGTTGGTACTTCTGGAAGTTGTGTTACGCTATATTTACATTTAACAACTGTCGCTTTCAGTTCTGCCAACCATAATTTCATGTCTTCTACATTGTCCGCTTGGAGATACCACGGTTTAGTTCCTTCTTTGTTTACTTGTAACATCCATTGTTTACCACTGAATGCATCAGTTACGCAGACAGTTGTTTCAGCCGTTATTTCAAAACTGTCTGTCATTAGTGACGATCTTTCGCTATCCTTGAAACAGTATAAAGTCGTCTTGGCGAGGATGAAAAATCTTCGCTTCCAGCTTTTTCCAAACGTAACATGCTGATATTTAGTTAACGTGCCAGTCAAAGCAATATTCTTATTAACAGTGGCAACTGTGATTGGACTACTAATGCCGACACGAGAGTGAACTACCAGACCGGAAACTCTGTCGCTAACTCTACTGACATACATTGATGTTCCTCTACGTTTTTGAACCTTCTCTTCTAATCCCAAGATTTTCCCAGCTTTGCTCTTCTCGTCTATTACAGGCATTCCATTATCAACTGGTAAACCAAGCACTTTATTTGCTTTATTACTTGTATTGACTGGGCGATTATCGGCTTCACTTTTTTTAGGCTTTGCAGATTTTTCGTCTAGAGACGATGAGGATGAGGACGATAATTGGAATATTTGGCTTGCTACATCTGGTTTTTCTAACAAAAGCTTCTCCTCCGATGGAGTTAATCCAAGTATTTTGCCTATTTTGGACAGCTTCTCGGGAGAATTAGGTGATCCGGGGGGGGTTACCTCGCTCTCGCTAGCATTCAGCATCCTCGAAGTTCGCCTCCTGGCTGATATTGAGCCAAACGGTGACCTTCCCAGTATTCTGTCTGCTTTAGATAATACCGAATGTTGCTGTTGTTTACGTGGAACAGGATCGCCCTCTGTGTCAGAAAATGAACCTCTGCTAGAATCTCTCGTTGACGTCGATGAAGACGATGATCTAATCGAGGGAGACAAGACAGAAAATATTGAACGTGTCGAGTTTTTGCGCTTAGAGCTACTTCTCCTTTTTGCTTCCACAGGAAGTTGGTTCGAAGATAAGGGAGTTTCAGATATATCAGAAGCAGTCGGTGATGAGCCGCTGAGTCTTGTCTCTGTATCTGCTTGGTCTGAAGTTAGAAAGTGCTCTTCTCGGACATTTGTAGTAATATTTTGCTTTTCACTATTATTCTCTATGCTTTCTGGAGCATAGTTTGATACATCTTGGGAATGATTAGAAAGTATTGATTTCGTTTCTTCTTCTTCGGTGATTATGCCCAAGTGCTTGTTAGAGTTATCAGTGAATGTTCGAGTGTATTGGTCATTGTTGGTAGTGGACAATTGAGACGTCAAGCTAGAAGGTTGTTGAGCGTCAGTCTCGTTGTCGCCGTCGTTTATAGAACTGCTTGCACTCGAAACCATTCCTGATTCTTTTGAAAATCGGGATTCTTTCGACAGACGATGTTCTTCAGGGATATGAGTTTCTATTAAAGAAACTTGTGAATCTTCTGAGATGGTATCTGTGAGGTGATGGGTACCTACGGTCTCGACGGAAATGGCAGTAGTCGAATTATTATTAGTCATGTCAGTTGTATCTTTTATATCTGTTGCTTTATCAGTAATTGTACTAAGTGTGTTTATGTTACAATCTAGAGTGTCTTCGACAGCAGGTGAAATATCGGCGCTGCTATTCCCGAATAATTTTTCAGCTGTTTTCTTTCGTTCTGCTTCTGTATTGTTGAAATGCGTTGTGCCAAGTGATTCAGAATGAGAGTCTTTGAGGGTATTTTTATCCTCCATATCAACAGTGTTAGTGGTGGTTGAAGAAGGGTCTTCAGTGAGCATACTGTTGTTTGGTTGCCATACGACCATACCCTGGTGTAATGAAGAAATGTTAAGATGAGAAGTTTATAGTTGAAGCAGCGGGTTGAGGAGGAAAAAAAAAAGGATAAAATGGAATAAAGTTCGTAATATGTATATACGTGTAAATATGGTATGTATATATTTTATTTATTTATGTGAATCAAATATGTTGCACTAACCAGAATAAACGCACAGAAGAGCAGGATAATTAAATCCATGGTAAACGGGTGTTTGGGGGATGTTAATGTGGGGTGAAAGCGAAGAAAATATGAGGATGGGTTGTGAGTAGAAAGCAAGGATAAGAGCTAGACATATATGCGATTACAGAAAGAAAGTACGAGTTACCTTGATGATATTTTCAAGGACAAGGATAGTGTCCGTTGGCAATGAAAGTCGGTCTGTTTAGCTGGTATTGCGAAAAGTCTTTGTAGGGAAGTTTGTGGGGTTCACAGGTGACGAACATATTTGATAGGTGAACTGACGCAGTTGAACGAATGTAACAGTACACGGAATACAAGTAATTCTGCACTGACTAATGACAAGTGGAATATAATAGGGCAAGACAATATGTAATGTATTTATTTATATTATTTATTTGTGTATAATATATGATGTGCATATGTATCGTTGCTCTTCTTGTTCCAATTTTAATAGGTGTTTCTGCCGAAATCGGGCCTATTCCTATTCCACTGATGCCTATTGCTCGTTTTTTCCCTCGCCTTAAACCATTGATTACTTAATAAATTCCTGAATGCAAGGGGCGAAAAGAGTTTAATTAGTGATCAAATTCCCAATATTAGCATTCATTCCACACAACGTGGATATCTCGAGTTAGACTGGGTTACACACAATAAAGGGTGGATGTTGATATGAAGAACAATGGTTTCCAAACTGTTCTTTATAACCGTGCATGCCACACTCAAGCTTTCTGCAACTGGACATGTCTGAATACAGGAGTGCTCTCAGAATGGCGCACGATAACAAACAGTCTGTATGGTCATTGTCTAATTAGCGTTAAGCGATGAGTTGTTGATAGACTACTTATTGTGCGACAAGCAGATACTCTAAATACAGTGATGTAAACATTGGCACATTGGTCATTGATGTCAATATTAATATGTCAATCAAATATGAAATTAAGCTATTCAATCAGAACAAGGAATAATAAAAACCGAAACGAAGGAAATTTATACAATAATTATAATACACTATTATGAATACTCTCATTATGCCTGTTATTATTCTTCATCACTTTGCATGTAGTCCGTTCAGTGCATCCGTTATTTAAATAATGGAGCCAATAAAACTGTAACCTAGGTTTCGCTAATGCTAATGCTAATGCTAATGCTAATGCTAATGCTAATGCTAATGCTAATGCTAATGCTAATGCTAATGCTAACGTATTAAATAGTTTGTCGTTTGGTCAAACTGCAGTGTACTAACAAAGTTTTGCTGTGCCCTTCCTTTTACAAAAATACGTTCTTTTACCTCGAAGCCCGTAACCGTTATTAAAAAACACTCGTTGGAAACATACCCTGGCACTTTTGACTAAGTGTTGACACTATTCTGTTAACGTGAACAGTGGAATTCACTGTATTTCTTACGATCGCTGCAAATTGCAAAACTCTCATTGGAACTACATTATATTACGGAAAAATCGGATATAATAATAAAATGTTCTAGTCCGTAGCGATATTACGTTGTCGAATATCACAACCAATAAGCAACATTGTGTCGCGAAATAAAACGTGCTTATTATTATTTCGAAATGTCCTGAATTTTGGCTACGGGCAACACGTCTATCATTTCAAGAATCATAACTAACATGTCGAGCTTCAAAATACATAAACTGACAAAGAATAAGCGTCGAAAACAACTTTTAAAGTTACACTCGTATAAAAGTGTATTAAAATTGACATATTAACCTATGAAAGTCGTTGAAGCAATTATCTATCAACGACACATTACTGTCGTGCTACCAGCTATTTACATACTAACGATATTCTTGTTCTCAACAGGAGTATGGCAGAGAATATTACAAATTAACGTTTAACATTCTTGACTTAAAGCTCTCTTGGAGAGGTTATGATATCAAATCTTTTGCGTCGATTGAAAAAATTTTTTAAATAACATCTAATCTCACGTTGCAAACGTATAGTAACCTCTTCGCGAGTATAGGATTAGTGCAATAGAAGCGTGATAACTATGCAATTAAATGTGGACAACAGATTCCTTTGAGGAGTCAGCAATGGTCAAGATTATTCATTTAGACAAGGGTCAATTTCGTCACAAGAAATCTTATCTAATATGTAAACAATTTGAATGTGTTCGCAACCATTCTATTTTTCGTTCTATCAATCCTGCTAGTAATTAGGATACACTTCATACATGTTTCTACTTTGTCATCTCAATTTTACTTTCAATTTGAGCAAATCGGAAAACTTGCCCAAAATCTTCCAATCGCAATGTAAGAAATTTTGTTCGCGTTCAAGAAATTAAATTCATTACTATATGGTCCGATTTTAAAACTTTGCGATAGAAAAAGTTGTCCTTACAGCTTGCTTGAAAATAACTGTAGTAAGAACTTGGTTCTGTACCGCGAAATTCAGATAATAGTTGGTACCTTTATGTTATCATAGTGTTCCTAGCGCAAGAATGCAGAAACGCAAAATTTATACTTCTCAGTAAAAAATATTGGGTTTAGGTTCAATTAATCCTGATAACTATGGACTTTACCATCGTTTCCGATTAATTAATTCAGCAAATACACACATTATTTCTGGAACATTTTAAATACTGTTATACAATAATATAGCGAACACGAAGAATGTTTCTACTTATTTACAGTGTATAAAGAAATTATTGGCAATTACATATTTGATCACTGAGCAACAACGACCATAGCAATCAACATTATTAATACCTCATTTGATAGTAAAATGCAGATTTATTAGCAAAATTTTAACATGCTATTCTTTCTCCATTGCTTTCAATAACTCATAACACTACCCTCGGAAAAGTATCCGGCCAGCTAAAGAAAAATTTTGTTTATTACAAATATAACATTAATACTTGGTAGGCCATCCTAATCCTAATCCTTGATTGCTTCAGTTCTATGTGGCATGCTTTCTATAAGTTTAGTATAAGTTTCAGACAGATTTTTCTCCATTCTTGTAATATTTCCTCAAGTTCATTGGATGTACAGAACGTTTATCATGCTCAATCGGAAGGTCTGTAGATTGAGAAGGCCAATCGGGAAGTACCTTAACCTGTTTTTGAGCAATCCAATTTTTGAGTTTATGCTTTTGTTTATTGTAACAGATTAAACGAAATCGGATTAAAACGAAATTTTTTCTATTTTAATATGAAAATTTAAAATTTTTTGGGGGCAATTTTCTAGGCTTTTTTTTTTGAATTTGGGTTGGAATTTAGGGTAACTTTTGTTAATAGAAGAGTATATGCGGGTTTCAGAGGCATTAAAAGAGGATCCAAAAAGACCCCAATTTCGTTTTAATCTGCCACAGTTAATATGTCCAACCTTAAGAAATATAAAAGAGCTTGGCCGGATACTTTTCCGAGATCAGCCAGTTGATATAATTATATAGGTTATATAAAGTCATCAGAAAGACGGGAATAAATTTCTTATAATATTTAACCAACCTTTGCCACGGTCAAGTATGTTGCTAAAATGCAAATTCTGCTTCTCTGAATTCTAGAAATATCAGAAGCACCATCATCCGTTGTATTAAAGTCCAACGTAACGATTGACAATTTAATATATCAAAAATAACTTTATCTATAAACATGGTATGGTGTTTCTAGCAATATCTTATTCACGATGTCCGAAAAAACCGTGTCATGAGATTCATGAGTCATACTTCACCAGTCACCACATACTAGAACCCAACACATTTTATTCGTAATCGAAGTTCAGAGTTTACAAGATGTGAAAGCAATCCTAATAAATAGCCGATTTATTTTACAGCTACGGATACAATATAAATACATCCATTGCAAACAGCTGATTAGCTACATCCTGTGACTAGTTAGCAAGCGAATATCGTTTCGGATGGATTAGAGATCGTCGGTGTGAACAAAACTAGACTTTTCTGGAATCAATGAATCTGGCGCATCCGCCGCGAATTTTTGAATTGATCCTCCTTCAGCGACTGCTTCAATACCCACTTTTTCATGTTCAATGTTCTCTTTGTTATTACTGCATACAACGTCCCTCCCATCGGTGTCATGATCGTCAGGAATAACTTTTTCTTCTTTTCGTAAATCCCGTTCATATGCATTAACAACGAGTCCGAAGTAGACCTAACGGCAAAAGAGAATAAAATTAATAAGGTATAGAAACAATTATCAGGTAAAAAGGCAGGTAAAGAAATATAATCAATTTTTTTTATAAATCTATCAATAATCTTCCCAACCCACTGTAAACGAAACAAAATACTCCTTCCCCACTTACGAACAGCATAAACTGCAGCACAACCAACTCTGTTATAGTCCAACATATATACAGCGAAGAAGCCTGTTTACATGCATCATAAATAACCTGTGGATTCACAGAGCTCTGATTTAGTGGGATAAAAGTCGAACTCGAATTCCCCACAATCAGATAATTGAGTTCATGAGTACATTCGACCACTGTACTTCTTCGCCATACGACAGAGAGAATGAAATTGACAAATTGGAGAACGAGAAGAGCAACTATAGATATCCAGAATGACCATGAAAACCAGTTGATATATTTTAGATCATTCTAAGTGTTTTCGGATTTGTAATTTATTTCGATAAATGAATTATAAAAAAATAAGAGATTTTCAGTTTCAAAATTTTCACTTAATTCTCTCATCTTTATTAATAAGTTACCTTATGTGCTGCATAAACACCAAATACCCCAACCGGAACTGTGAGCGAATATAGCAGTCCATAAAGTATCATGACACCGTTCGATGTGTGGGAATCATATACTGTAAGCAGAATGTCACTTCAGCATATAATCACTATTATCTCAAGCAATCGAAAACGTAATTCACAAGTAGTTGTCATAAACCAACTCACCCGGAGAACCGGTAAGCAATGTAATAGAACACCATCCTGCAAGCACCTATTCTAACGCGTCGTTTACAGTATCAAGACAATCAGATTATAAACAGTATGTACATCGTTGTTTCCTTTCTGTTCTTTCTTTAGTAATACCTATTAATCGCACGTAATGCATCTTACCACTAACAGTATACTAATGGTCATAACTCCACAGCGAAGAGGAAAGCAGCAACAACACTTTGTCGGTTGCACTGTAAACGGTGTCTTCCTTCTAAGCGATGAGAGATTTGATCGTAGCATAATGTAAATAGTGTTGTGGAGGACAGAACTACTATTGGGTTGACAAAGGAGAGTGATAAAGGGTCAGAATACAACAATTTTAACAAGCGTCTCTTTTAATAGACCAATGCAATTTAACATTCCTAACGCTAATATAATAACTATGACGTCATCAGAACGTTACATAACTATTTGAGGAAAATACCAGGTCCTTTGCCAAACCGAGCTATTATTATCTAAGTCAGCTCAGCTTCAGCCTACAATTCTTATTTATGAAAGCAGATTCTTCCGACACATCAAATATTATTATTATATCTAAGCAACTACTTATTATCTCCCTTTTTCCGAACTTTTATAGCTGCGTGTTGGATTAGCACTCTCAGTTGCTAAAGGATGCGGTTCTGAAGGAAAGCCACCAGTTGTCATCTACAATTTTTCGTTCTACTATTACAATTGCATGCAAATGCAAATTATTCAGATCTGAGAAAAACTCGCATCCAAGAAGCGCGATTTCCTTCTTTGGAAGAAGCACTTTACAAGTGGTTTCAAAGTTTGCGTAGTCAGAATATTCCTGTATCCCAGGATGTAGGCTAAAGAAAGTGGGACACAACTGTCTAATTTTGAAGCGTCAAAAGGATGGTTAGAAAAGTTCCAAAAACGGTAGCAAAATTATTACGGACGAAAGTGGAAGAAAAAAGTTACAAGAGTTAATAGCTCTATTTGATATAGAAAATGTTTACAATGCAGACGAAACGGGCTTATTTTTTCGCTTAGCCCAACAAAACGCTTGCAACAAAAAGCGATAAAGCGAAAGGCACTAAGAAAAACAAAGAACGAGTTACTGTTGCAATGCTACTTGTTATCGAGAAATATCAAAATCCTCACTGCTTTAAAAAAATTAACACGCAGACACTACTAGTCCGATACACTAGTAATTCGAAGGCTGGATGACAATGGAAAAGTGGAATGAATGGTTACGGTGGTTAGACAATCAATTGGTCGAGAGATCACTTTTACTAATTGATAATTGTCCCGCTCATACAGATGGTTCTTCCATCGGCCTTAAAATTTTACAAGTAGAAATTCCTCCCACCAAATACGACATCTCACATTCAAAGTAAATTATCGAGCGATTTTGGTATCCAAATGGGTTAATAACCTAGACAATGGAGATCGACAAAATCAATGAAGACATGGCTAATTTGATTTCAGCTCTCAATCGCCTAAAGATTGCAGATTCCTCAGTGAGTATAACAACAGAAGAATATGCTCAATTGGACGGTGGTCAGAGTTGCCAACAGAAGAAGAAATTTTGGAAGAATTTCTGGTGGCTGAAGGCATATAGAAGAAGACTCAAGTGAAGAGGAGGAAGAGACTATTTCTATTAATATAGGAAGAGGACAGAATATATTAACCAATAAAATTGCTTGTGTTACTTAACTCAGTAATCCCCGCATACATCTAAGATTTGATTATAAAAATCAATGCTGACTGTTGATTATTTTATTGTTATCGTTCCCAATTCTAACAGGCAAAAATTATCTCAAATTTTATCATCTTTCATTCCGTTAAACTATCGGGTTTGCAGTCAATGAACTTGATGGGTTGATTTCTGCTCTGTGGAGATGATAGCAGGCTCATTTCTACACTGTCACTAAAATTAGACAAATGTTTTACTAAACGTAGAATTTCCAAGTACAGTACGAAAATTGACATTAAATGGATAAAACATATCTGTGTAACACGATCGCAGTTACGCGATTACAATTAGGAATCATTCTGCAATCATTAGAACAAAACGTTTGGCGAACATTGAGCTATGTGTAGCGTCTAAAACTGGTTTTGCATGTAATAATTCTATGTTCAGCATCAAGTCTACAAAAGTTGCGTCTCACGAGGCTTATATTTAATAAACGGGAATTTGTCTGATGACCTAAAGACATTAGTCTCCCACGTTGCTATATTACCAGTGTTAATCTCGTATGCGAAGACTTTTTGATCCAGATGCAGTTGTTGATGTTGATGATGTACGTGTTGAAGATGTAACTTTAACACTTGCTATTTTGCTATTCGTTGCACCGGGAACACCGCTTTTAGTCTTCCTAATTGGTGAAATGGTACTAGAAGTTTTTGTAGTCCCAATTTGTGTGCTAGCTCTATTCAATGAGCGTACAGGAGTTCCTGCCACACTAGCAGGTCTAGTCAACCCTTCGTTAGTCGAACTTGTACTGATTCTGCTTTGTGTTCTTGGACGAGAACCAGTTGGTATACCCGATGTGATAGCTTGTGGTGATCGGAGTCCGCGCGAGGGTGAGGTAATTCTTGTGGATGATGCACGTGCCGGAGATGTAACTTTAGAACTTGCTATTTTACTATTCGTTGCCTCAGGAACGCCACTTTTGGTCTTCTTGTTAGGTGAAATTATGTTGGAGGTTTTCGTTCCAATTTGCGTGCTAGCTCTATTCAATGGGCGTATAGGGGTTCCTGCTACACTAGCAGGCCTAGTCAACACTTCATCGGTCGAACTCGTACTGACTCTGCTTCGTGATCTTGGACGTGTACCGGTTGGTATGCCTGATGGGATACCTTGATGTGTTCGGAGTCCGCGCGTCGGTGAGGCAATTCGTATTGGTGAGTGTGCCCCACCAGCTGAGGAGGTAGTGCTCTCTTCAGCTGAACTGTTACTCACTATACTCATTGAACGAGATCGACTAGGCGTCGCTATGCCAGAATAATTCGGTGAACCTATTCTTGAGGGTGAAATGGCACCGTGAGAACCAATTCTGCTAGGAGCACGAATACCCATTGTTGTTGAAGGCCTGCGGATGCTTGACGCACCAGACTTTGAGCTGCTGGTCGATCTGACGGACGTGTGAGAACCGTTTGACAGTGTCTCGAATTCATCAGGGTCAGCATTCGACGAAGCTCTCGATGAATTAGGTGATAGAGGAAACCCGCCGAAATGTGGTGCGAAACCGGGTCTCGGTAGTCCTGTAGGAATTCCTGATTTACCCCCACTTAAAGATGGACGTGGAGACGGAGACGGAGATGGAGACGATATGGGTTTTAGTACCGGTGTTATTTGTGTGTCCAAAGACCTGTCAAATTCGTCTTCTTCTTTTGACTCCAACTTTAAATCAATAAAAGTATCCGTTTAATCTTGTGAGCTCCATTGAATCAATCTCGAGACATTTGATAAACTTACTTCATAGTTATGTGTATCCGCCGATGAATCCCAAAGATCGTCGACTTCTTGGTCGTCAACTGCAAGGATGGTATCGCTTAGATCCTCCTCTTCTTCAATAACTTCAGGTCTCGATCTTTGAAATAGTGCCATAGCAGGCACATTTTGCGGATCAGGAGACAGCTGACGTAGCGGAGAGGTGGATGGTGTCAAGTGTTTCTCAAGCTGTTATGATAGCTAGGCTATTAATATATATTTTTCAAGTGCTCAAAATAAGAAAACAAAATTACCTCCGAAGAATCAACTTTCCAGAAGTCATCATCGTCATCATTCACGCCATCAATCTCCAAATTAATACCGCTTGAATCCAAATCACTGCCCTGTGCAATTAGTGCATCTAAGTCAACTGATCCGTCTGAATCTGCATCCGCGACGCCTGCGTTGGTTTGAATATCCCCTGTAGCTTGTAAATTGGTTTCAGTATTCTTCGTATTTGGTGTTATAATGATTATACTGCCATCACTCTCTTCCTTATGTTCAGTAGTGACTTGGCGTCGCTTCTGTTTCATCATCTCTCTAAGACTTTTCTTCTGCATAGCTCGAGAAGCAGCAGCTTTCTGCCTTTTTTCATCGGGACTTAGTTCTGCTAAAGGTGGAGCAGATAAATTTTTATTCTCCATATTCGTCGTTTTCGGTTCATCTTCAGCGGTGGGTAGTTTTGCAACGGATTCTGCTTCATCCGATGCACCATTTATCGTATTTTCCTCCTCCAAATATGGAAGTTTTCCTGCGGGTTCTTGACTGAGATATAGATGGAGGAAGTAAATATCGAATGGTCTAACCATTTCCACCCCTTTAGGAAATAGAGAAGACCGCATCTATGTGCTTAACGAACGATTTAACTTACCTTCCAATAGCCTTATCCGCATCTAATAATACAGTCCCTGTTGAAATAGGAATGGCATATTCAGCTTCGGATAGCGCTCTTTTGCAAGTATCCGTAGTTTCTCTTACGTAAGGCTGTTGCTGTCTGAAAAACTCTTTTAAACTCTCGCGTCTCGTCTTCAGTTCCAATGCAGATTCTTCTTGTTGCCTTCTTTCTTCCTCTGATATTTCTGGGAAATTGTTTATAGATGAATCTAATGTTGTGTGTGTATTTTCCATAGAATTTGGAATTTGGTTTTCGTCCAAGTTGGTATTCTCTACATAGGCATTCTCTTCAAGTAGGTGCTCTTTATTATCAACAAAATTTTCTATTTCAGGTGCCAATATCTCTTGGCTTTCGTTAGAGGACGGTGGATTTTGGCTGTTTGCATCTGTTGCGGGACTACTTGAGTTGGCTATGTCCTTGCAACTGTAAAGGTCTTCTTTTGTAGGTTCGCAACTATGGCTTTGCGAAGACAGACCTCCAGAAGCTGAAGTATCTTTTATTGTGTCGCCGGTTTGTTTTCTCTTTGCATTTTCTTCTTCGAGTTTGCGTACTAGTAGTAATTCTCTCATTGTCTCGACGCTACTATAAAATGCGGTCCTTTATGCGTTCTATGTGGCAGGTTGATAGGATATAGTTGTTAAATGACGAGTAGGGTTAAGTGTTTTCAAAAAAAGAGTGTGAAATGTATAGCGAAGAATACTAGAATGGAACCTTTAATCGAGTAAGTACAGTAAGAATTAAAGTCTATAAGATTTCCTTACAATAATTATCATAACAAAAAGAGGGAAAACAACTGAAATGGTAGAAAGATTGAGTAAATGAGCTAGCAGGTTGTCCAGTCTCTAGCTAAGTTCGAAAGTCGGTTCGTGTGGGCTGTAACTACGTTTTTCTTTGAATTCTTACTTATTCCCTGATTAGTCAATTGAAGTGACGTGTTAGTAAGGTTGAAACGATCCAGTTGGCGGGTTCACAGTTTAATACCACTTGCTATTACTATTGCCAATTTCCAGATTGTGCCGAATGCAACAAATGCCGTCAATCCGTGTATTGTCTTACAATGACTTGACAATTGAAGAATCTCTTCATAGTTTGATAGACCAGAAAACTGCTCAAGCCACTTTCAAATTACTATTACTATGTACAATACGCCACAAAATACTTACCAAAAATGTCAAATACCTCTTTTCAATTACGCGAGATAAGAAAACGATAAACTTTCTTTGTTCAGGAAAAAGCGTTTTCAATATTGAAAAAGCAACAGGATATAATGAAAACTTAAGGTACATTATAGTAATAGCTACAAGACTTAATATTAATGGTATTTCCCATACTATGAATTATAAAGACTTCCATTAAATAAGAATAAACATCATGTGATGTCCTCTCAAACAAAGTGATTGACAGATAATTGTTGTTGATGAGATAAAAGGATTGGGTATTGGAGAAGAGAAAAAGAAAGCTATTCAAGTCGAATATCACCAAATTCAAGTGTGGTTTTGTTGCAGAACACAAGCTTACTGCCCCCTATTAGCACAAAGAAACATTATTCGCGCTAGCAGTTGAAATATTTAACACATAATTCTTAACAATACGCACCTTACTTGAATCACGTTCCCACTTAATTGTGAAATAGCCTTATTATCGTTCGGCTGCCTCTCGGTGGAAGAGATTCGTAAGATGTCAGTCAAAGGGATCAATGTTGCTGCCCTATTTGACGGCATTGGAAATCCTGTAGGAGGTCCATATGACCGCTTATCAGTACTCGAGATGTAAATTCAAAACATTGGTACTCAGTCTATATTTCAGAAAACTGATTTGATCTCCTCATCAACTGCTCTCTTCAGATGCAAGTGTTCTTGGCCATTTTGGCCACATCGAGCTTCCTTGTCTTGTTATTCTTTGAACACATGGTTAAAGTACTTAGATCGCTATGCACTTTCTGTCATCGTTTTAAAGTGGGGCGTTTTC
>CAJVPI010001099.1:0-16702 GCA_910592345.1 Paraglomus brasilianum
GGGGTGTTGTACGCGGTAGAGTAACCTTAGTGCTACGATCCGCTGAGACTAAGCCCCTGTTCTGTGATTTGTTTTTTTCTACGAGAAATGGCAAGGTGGCCAACATGAATAAAAAGGTTGAAGTCATGTTGTGGTTCGAGTGTGGCGACAAAGATCCCAAATCACATCAAAAGTTTCGCTTTGATCATAAGTCTAATCTATGCCGCTATACATATAATAGCACTTGACTATTTTTCGAGAGAAATGGCAAGGTGGACAACAATAATAAAAAGGTGGGAATGCGTTCGGCTCCTGTTCTGTGATTTTTTTTTTCCCCGAGGAAAATGGCAAGGTGGACAACAACAATAAAGAGGCGTTGCGACAAAGGTTATATGATTTATGAAATATGTATCATGTCTGAATTTGGTATTTGAATTCTCATATTTATTGTCGTAGAAGGCTCAGGGGATACAAACATCTCAAGTAGTACCGCCACTATGACCGACGAGATGCCATCTTAGATTTATCTAAATTTCAAAGTGCTGGCGCTGGCTGGTTTAATGCAGACATCGGGGACCGTAAACGCGTTCACAAGCAATTTCAGTCACCGACGACGTGGAGGTGGTTCGACAGGCAATAAACACTCTTGGAAATTCTAGCTACGTCAACCAGAAGCGATTTGAAGGAACATTTTTATCGGACTCAAGAGTTAGTACTTACACGGGAGGATAATGTCATAATGGAAACCCAATGGTCGTCAGCAGGCGAGCCTATTTTGACTTGGTATGTTCTAAACCAGTTTGTACACACAATATCATAACGAATTCTCAAACGTGGTCACCGCGTTCTTTTTTTTTCTTTCCGTGGCTTTAAAACACTACATGTCCATCTTTTCTTTTGCAGATAATTTGGTAGCGTGTGCAGGAATTAGAGGATTTCGAACATTATCACCCACCTATGATGAACCAAGAAAAAACGAAAAGTCTAGAGGTTCAAGTGGATAAAAACCTGATGGGTTTGATATAATCCAAGTTACACTGTTTGGCCTGATCGTCAGAACTGGCAAATTTACAAAAACGTCATTCAAAATGGGTTTATTTAGAGAACAAATAAATGAATTTAAAATAGAAAGAATAGGAGGAACGGGAACTATCTAAGCTGTCATAAGTAACAAACCAATTCGACCGAGTCTACAGTAAATGGGCGATAGGCCAAAATTCTGAAATCTATAAATCTTACATCTAAGTATACGAATATGCAGGTCCATTCCCACCCTCAGGAGTAACCCAGTCTATGTTTTGTGATACGTCTTTTATGTCACAAGTCTTGCAATGCACGCAATTTTGTGAATTGATTTGTAGTCGTTTTTCTCCTGGATTGGCTTCATCATCCACGAATTCATACACACCCGCTATGATAAATTTGGAAAAAAAAGATAATTATTAGAAATCGGATAGTATTATTAACACGTTGTTTTAGGACAATCTTTCTACACACCTGGACAAAATCGACCTTCTGGTCCTCCAAATATCTTGAGATTCCTTTCAACGGGTATTTTCTTGTCCCGTACGCGAAGGTGGACTGGCTGATTTTCAGTGTGATTTGTCCCGCTCCTGGCAAGATTCTCCAACAACTCGAACGAAATTTTGCCATCAGGCTTTGGATATTCTATTGGCTTGCATTGGCTGAAATCGACAACAACAACACAGATGAGCAAATACAACGCAACGCAAATAACGTCGTCGCAGACTACTAATATAGATCAACCCCCCCCCCCCCCCCAACACGATACCTGGCAGGTTTCAATGCAGCATAATCTGGATGATGATGGAAAGTCCACGGTACTCTTCCTTTGAGGATAAACGAATCCAATCCCGAATAGGCCAAAAATCCGTACAGACCCAATGGATTGTGGAACGACGGTCTGACATTCCTTACTTGATGTAACTCTTTCCACACCCACGAATTCTTCAACGACTCTTCATATTCCGTTAATAACACCGGTGTGTCACTCGACGATCCTTCCGATGTTAACGCCTTGTAGGTTGCTTCAGCTGCAAGCATACCGGATTTCATGGACGTATGGGTGCCCTTTATTTTTAACACGTTCAAAAAGCCTGCAGTATCACCTATTAGGGCTCCCCCAGGAAAAACAAGTTTGGGAATCGACTTGTGGACGTTAAAAGGTTCAGAAAAAGTAGTAAGATTAGTGCGTTCGGGAAAAAAGACATGGGGGAAAAGGCCAAAAAATATTCATTGAAATCGCATACTTGCACGCCTCCTTCGTTCAGTGCCCTAGCACCATACGCTATACAAGTTCCGCCTTCAAGATATTTTTTGATACGTGGATGGTGCTTGTACCTCTGATAGTTATAATAATGGATTAGCTATTTCACGAGATAAATATACGAGTATTTGACGTCTTCCGTGCATTCAAATTGTCTCATACCTGAAATTCTTTATAAGGATGTAAATAAGGATTCTGATAGTCCAAAGCAATCACGAATCCAATTGCCACTCGATTTTGTTCCATATGATACAAGAAAGATCCCCCGTACGTCTTATAGTCCAATGGCCATCCGACAGTGTGCAAAACCAACCCTGGCTCGTGCTTAGCCGGATCAATCTCCCATACCTCTTTAATCCCAATCCCGTATGTTTGTGGATCGCGTCCTTCTCTCAGATTAAACTTGTTAATTAAAGTTTTTGTCAATGATCCATGACACCCTTCGGCGAATAAGGTGACTTTTGCTTTAAACTCCATCCCACGTTCGAAAGTATCCTTTGGTCGAAAATTCTTATCTAATCCAACATCGTTAGTAGCAATTCCAGCTACGCTGCCATCTTCATTATACAACACTTCGCTGGCAGCAAAACCGGGGTAGACTTCGACTCCTACTTCGGCAGCCTGTTCGCCAAGCCATTTTACGAAATTACTTAAACTGACTATATAATTGCCCTTGTTGTTTACTGCAGGCGGATGGGGAAGAGGAAAGGAAAGAGATTTGGTGAGGAACACTATGCGGTCTTTTAAGGCTGGTTGAAGAAGAGGAGCGCCTAGGTCTTTCCAGTTGGGTATCAATTCGTCAAGCGAACGAGTTTCGATAACTGCGCCGGAGAGAATGTGAGCACCTGTATTGTGTTTTTTTTCACAAATCGTTCGATGTGGAAGAAAAAAAGGGTGAGTAATTGAAGTAGGGAATTGGCGTTATTGAATGGTTCAATTGATGGTTTTTCATCTGATATATAAACAACGGGCCAAACCAAAGACTAAACTACATATGCATATGATTTCTTCTCTCTTGCCATTATCAGGTCATCAACATACCAATTTCACCTCCTTTTTCCACTACTACAACCCTAATTTCTTTTCCTTCCTCATTCGCTAACTGCTTAAGCCTAATTGCAGCCGCCAATCCGGAAGGCCCACCACCGACAATAACAACGTCAGTGACATCCTCAAATCTCGCTTCCTTCAACCGCGGATCTATATTAGAATCGTCCACGGTAGCTAAGCGGCGCGACGCTGTCGACGATATTCTTCTGGAATTTCCCCGTAAACTCGTTGATTTTGTTGGGTTGTGAGAAAGTATCTGGTGTGAGAAACTGGCATATTGGAATTTTCGAAAGGGATTGGTGGAAGAAAGAGAAAAGAGTGGGTATCTGGACAGTGTACGAAGACGTGTGTACGATCCAAAGGAAGCCATATTAATATTATATGTTCAGTGGGGTAGCTTTCTAATGAATGGAGATTCCTCTTAGGAACACACTAAGTATTATAGCGAATAATAGTTATAGCATTGGTATGCTATTATAAATTAAAATTTAGGAGCTAAAAAGGTTGATATGTTGATGGTGATAATCATGTTTGTTTACACAGCGATCTTGTGTGACCATTCTACAGCTCAAAATAGCGCGTGATGATGAATGCAACAAACATTTGGATAATATATATACCCAACAACAAGTACGAAATAACACTGCTATTCAGCACACCGTTGTTTTTATCCGAAGAAGGCTTTGATCTTGGACAATTCGTTTTCTATTAGTATTAAACCAAATTTTTTAACTGGGTCTGTTTAAACAATTTGTTGGCTTGTCCAGCAGATTTGGAATCGCAAAAAAAGAAAGCTTTTGCCACAAGGTAGCTTTGAGCACTGTGGAAAGTTACTTGCTTTTGGTGATTAGAATACAACTGATCGGATCAAATCTTGATGTCTCGTTTAATGCAAATAGACGGGTTTATTTTGATTTGCAGTATAAATAAATCTATCGTTGCGTAATCAATGTTTACCAAGTGTTCTTTGTTTGGAATCTCAAGTTTAGTCAAACTATAACTGTGGAAACATGTAACTTATTACGGGAACTTCTATTGTTATACATGACATACAACTTAGATCTAAGAATAGGGCAGAAGATCAGTACAAATTTCAGCAACGGGCTTGGTTATTGGTGTAAATAACATTAATATTAATGCTAAGTAAGCACTAAGCGGTTGTACTATTTTATTTTAATGTAAAGTAAATATTTGTTCACCCTGACTGAACCATTTACTTGTCTGCGACACTCGCAATTTAAAGACAATATATTGGGAGTTCAATATTACCCAACAAATCAATTACTTTTTATAAAATTCGGAAAAAATTTCCCCCGTAACGCGCTTTTCCGCTTCGCACCCGATGTTGCCATCGACGCACGCCCAAAGTTGAAATAGAACGCGGAAATACAAAAAAAAACCACTACACACGCCATTTTAAATTCTCCCATAGTCAAAAAGTCTATTGAGTATCAAAACTTAATCAAAACTAAGGACATATTTTATCTAAATTGTTATTCGACTAAATTTAACAGGATAACATACACAGTAAAATAATTACTTCAACGGAAGGATTCATTTACTTTACATAAAAGATACATAAACGAACGTTCAGGTTAACGAAGCAAACCTAATTTAACACTATGAAATTTATTTTTATAATAAATCTCTCGATTCGAAAATTGTATGAAAAGGAGCACCTCCATATCGTGAGACCCTCTCTGTATAAAGTACGCATTTCCTTAAATATAAATGCATTCTATAAACACATTTTCCGTGGTGGATGATTGTAGTCTATTAGATGACGCTAGCTATATTAATAATATTGTTTGTATATGAATCTTTTATCTAAAGTCTATGTCGTTTTAAGAAAGACGTAATAAATGACAGCATTAAACGGAAAGGTAAGTAACTCTAGACAAACATAGAAAAGGTGTATTTTCATGAAAACAAGGACGAGTGACGCTCGTTTTCAATACAAGAAAGAAGTTTGTTGAGTCCGACCACTTTCTTATATCGAGAGTCACTTGTAATTGGATGCATAAGTTTTACAATCCGCAGCTTACCAAGGAATTTATTGCTTTCTCGAGCACCGGAAACGATAGACTGCTGCTTTTATTATTGTATAAAAGTTTTAAACAAACTAAACTTGTTTAATTGAATTCGTAATTGTGGTCTTGTGTCACTGTACCATCCACGAATCCTCGTGTTACCGCCCGATGATAACGGCGCAGAAATAGCATATGTTACTAGTCTTCGCGTGTGAACAATGTCAAGAAATCTGCCAATTGACAACTTGATTCAATCCGATGGACCTCATGACATGCTTAAATGGATTGCCTATTCGGAGTTTACTAACGTGGTGTTAAGTAAATATGCTGCGGACAAAATTATCTATTGCGCACGAAGATTGAATACTGAAATAATACTGTTGCTTCTCGGAAGTGATGAGATATGTACACAAACACTTGTAAGTGAGTTTGCTAGAATATACTCACTTCCAACACGCAAGTACAACAGAGATGGTAATCAGTTTAGACGATATTCCAGATGGCTTAAGTGTCGCAACAGACTCATAAAGGGTTTTACCAAGTATAAAGACAACTATTACATGGTTGCTGATGAGCGCTTTTACCATTGTTATTCTCGATATGGATTCTGCTCCGCATGTGGAATACTCCGATGTAGTCCCGTGTGGTGCATCTGTGGGCATAAAGAATTATCCAATGGATGGACTAGCGACAATAAGCAACTCGATGAGTTTATTAAGAACTCTCAACTACAAACAAACTCACCAAATCATGCCTATTTGGAATGGATTCCATTTGATTGTATTTATGATAATAGTGGATATGGATATGGATACTTGAATGGTCTACCTGTTGGACGTGTTGAATTGATTCCACTTTGGATAACAGACAAGACAGATGATTTATATTATTACAAGGTAACTGTTCACGTTTATTGAATAGTTTAAATAATTATCGACTTATTATTATGTATCATTTCCTCTAGTTATGCAATGAGCATCCAGATATTCTTACCACGGATGTTTGGGTACCATCGGATTCACATATGATGCAAGTAAACGGAAGTATTGTCTAATAAAAGAGCGCGATGGGCATGGATTATGTCTGGCGTGTACACAAACGTTAGAACCTAGGATAAATGCATTCTGTTATAGATGTAAAGCACCAGCACCTCCTGATTGGACTACAGGCAACAAGTCATTGGATTCATTTATTATGGAGTCATGGAAGAATACGAAGAATGAAAATGATGCCTACATACAATGGATTGAATATTCTCGACTGATAGACGTACAAGCAATGACATCATTACACCATGAATGCACACATATAGCGGACTGGTCAGAACCAACAACAAATAAATTGATGAAAGTGATATTCAAGACGATAGTTGATGGACGAAACGGTCAATCATTTGATTTCTATCAGGTAAACTGTTTTTACTTTGATCAACACAATAATATTGTTATTACGCGTGTATCGCGTGTTTTTAAAACGATGATTGTTGTAACGATCGTCTTGTGGATTTCTCCAATAGTTGACTAAAAGCTATCCGGGGATATTAACTCCAGATAACATTGGGTTATTGGAATCACTCAAAAACCATCGACGCGAGACTATTGTTTGGTGTTCTACAATGAGATACATACAATATTGGAAAGAGCTATGCGAACTTGCACAGATATAAAGTTTATACAATACACGGATTTTTGTGAAATTGCAGAGGTTGGAGCTGGCGGGTACGGAACAGTTTATGCTGCTAAACGTAGAGTACGCGAGGATCATATCAATAGGCAAGAACGCTTTGTTCTCAAATATTTTAAGAATTTTGATCAGACGCCGGAATTATTTATTTCCGAGGTAAGCAATCTCCGAATATCATTAAATTATCAAAGTTATACTGATTGATGATTATTTTTCGATCAACAGTTTGTGAATCATGCCAAGTGCGCGAGTTATGCCAAGCGTGCGACTTATGTCAAGCGTACAAACTCTCCCAGGCCTCTGAATAGTTCTTTCCTTCGAATTTATGGCGTCACACAACAACCCGAGACAAGAGAATACATGATCGTAATGCAATATGCTAATGATGGTGATCTTTTGTCTTATTTGAATCGAAATATTAACAAATGACATGGAAGATGAAAGTACAGTGTTTGGATGATATTGTATCTAATCTGTATGATATCCATTCTACTGGATTGGTACATAGTGATCTCCATGGTGGTAACATAGTTTTTAATACAGATGGTGATTCGAGTTACCCGCTCATATGCGACCTTGGTCTCTCACAATCAAAGCTGTCTGAGCCAAAATCAACCGTTCGGGGTGTTATACCCTTTATTGCGCCAGAAGTCTTCGATAGTCGTAAGTTTACCCCGAAATCAGACATATATGCATTTGGCATTATTATGTATTTGGTTGCCAGTGGTGAACCGCCTTTCAGAAATAGATCATTCGATAGAAGTTTAGTTTGCGATATTATGGGCGGACTACGACCATCGATGCCTGATTCAGCACCAGAGGCCTACAAGAGACTTGCTGAGATGTGTTGTGATGCCGATCCTAACAAGCGTCCATCGGAATGGTCTCTTCGTGTGCAGATTTCCGAGCTTCTTAAAGAAGCAAATTATAGGCCTGGCAAATGGGATACCATGTACTACGCTGATGTAAGGCCTTTGTCACGTCTCGAGAAGGAGAGTAAATATACTAGCAAGGTCTTACCTACAGGAAATCTGCCAAAACCGAGAAATAGCTATATTTTTGATTCAGTGGCAGGTATGAATATAGCAAATTGTACACCTATATTTGGATAATTGTCAAATTAAACTTATTAGTCTTTCGTTTCACACTACAGCGACGCAGGATCTTGCATGAAAAGACATATTGCGATATTCTATTATCATTGTTAAGTTAGAAACATTACAGAATGCAATGCATCAGACATGACTTGAGGCTGTGCCTTTATAGAAAGTGAAATACTTAATGGTCCTATAGAGAGGATCCACTGTAATGGAAACGCACTTCGTGATTTTTAGCAAATACACAGGCAAACTCGATAAGTCGGTCTCTCGATGATTCAATTTTGGCCTAAGAAGGCCAAAACTTCCCAAGCCCTTTTCTCAGTTTTAATATTTAAAATCTCTCGATAAGTCGGTTCTCTCGATAAGTCGGTCCATCATACATGACCGACTTATCGAGTTTGCCTGTGTATCCACTGTAAGCTATAGGGTGCTTCTACAACATAAAGTTAATTGGTTGAGTATTTACAATTTTTAACTATTAGCAATACTTGTTAATTATTTACTAAAGCGTTAAATATAAATAGCAAATTGGGGTTACTGTCACTACGATTTATAATTGATCGACAGACGCGTATTCCTATTATTCCCACAAAATCGACAGTTGAGTTTTCTCCCTTATTTCGTACATTCCGTAATTTTGACTTTGTGGTTCTCATAGTACCGCGTCCTGTATAGCAGGCAATATGCTCTGTCGCTGTGGAAACCCGGTCAATCATTTGCAGACCAAGAAAGGGACCAACGCGGGTAGGTGGTTCTATACCTGTAGAGCCAACAAATGCGGATTCTTTGCTTGGGATTACAGTAACGCTGCTGACAAGAAAGGGGCCAAGTCCCAGCAGAATGGTTACAGCAAAAGCAAAAGCGTTAGTAATAACAGCAAAAGTGACGACAATACCAAATCTGATTCTAATCGAAGCCGTAATGGAAACCAATCCTCAAAAACAAACATTACATTCAGTATATACGACAAATCAAGGTTCATAGTTCGCGGATACCACGAAAAGCTAATAGAATTTTGGCGTAGTATTCCCAAGTCTAGCTGGAATCCAAGTAACAAAGGCTGGGTGATTCCCTTTGAAGACTACGAATCCAGTCTAAAAAATTTAAAAATGCAAAAAAATCTCAATATCGAAATCAACGAATTTCCTCCATACGTTGTAAAGCTTTTTGGTTCTGGCGTTGATGCTGACGAACGTTATAAGCAAACCGAAATCGAAACACAGCGGAAAATTCGGCGTGAATTATGGGAGAGTCTATTACCCTATCAAAAAGAAGGTGTCGTTCGATCAGTGATGAGGAACGGGAGAATTTTACTGGGGGATGAGATGGGTTTGGGCAAGACGGTACAGGCATTGGCAGTTTGTTCGTTCTATCGCGGCGATTGGCCGGTGCTTGTTGTCTGTCCTGCAACCTTGAGAACCAACTGGCAGAATGAAATTAATAAATGGTTGGATGAAACGAACGTTCAGACTGTCTTTCACGCGGCAGACAGCGTTTCGGTACCTACTCCTCATTTTGTTGTAATTAGTTACGATTTGTGCTTACGATTGGACGAACACTTGCGTGATAGATTTCGTATAATTATCTGTGATGAAGCACATCAACTGAAGAATAAAGACTCGCAACGTTCCAAGCTTCTCATACCTCTTATCCAAAAGACAAAGCGAGCTTTACTATTAACGGGCACACCAGCTATTTCCAGGCCAGTCGAGTTGTTCCCACAGTTGACCGCATTAGAGAAGAATGTATTTCCGGCATTTCGTCAGTATGGTGCCAGATATTGTAATGGCTATAAGGGCCCATTCGGATGGGATTATACTGGAAGCTCTAATCTGGAGGAACTCAATTGGATGTTAGAACAGACTGTTCTGATACGACGCATTAAAAAAGACGTGGAATTGGAATTACCCACCAAAGGGCGTCAACTTGTGTGTATTGAAATAGACGAAACGTTCAAAAGAGAGTTTAAAAAATTGAAAGGCTCTTCTGAATCTCTTCGTCAACAGATTGTGACTGCATCTGGATTGCAACAGAAACGGTTAGTCAGACAAAAAGAAACCCTGATGACCAAAATGTATCTCTTCACGGGCACGGCCAAAATACCGCCAGTCATTGAATATCTAACTACTCTTTACAAAGAAACTACAAAAAAGTTTCTTGTCTATGCACATCACTTATCGATACTTGATGCCATAGAAGAAGCACTCACAACTGAACTCAAAGCAGACGTTATTCGCATAGATGGCAGCACGGCTGCTCAACATCGACAGGCACTATGTGACACATTTCAAACTGATCCTCGCATTCGAGTCGGAATACTCTCTCTCACAGCCGCTTCCGCCGGTATCACTCTTACTGCAGCAGATATGGTAATATTCGCAGAGCTGTACTGGAATCCTTCTTGTCTTCTCCAGGCTGAAGATCGTGCTCATAGGATAGGAAGAGACGCTCATGTAGACGTCAAGTATCTTATTGCCAAAGACACGGCGGATGAGATTTTGTGGCCGTTAATTCAGGATAAGTTGAGGGTCGTGGGCAAGATGTTGGATAACGATTTTATGAAAGTGTCATTGAAAGAGGGGACTTCGTTTGGGAAGAGGGACCCATTACTGACTGATTATGAGTGGTTGGCGGGATTGGAAAAGTATGAGATTGGAGGAGGAAAGGTTGAAAGTGAAAGTGGTAGCAGGGATGATAGCGGAATTGTTATCGAGGATAATGTTGGATGCGGTAGCGTTAGCGGTAGCGGGAGCAGTAGTGTGGATGCTGCTGCAAATAGTCGTTCGTATGATATTAGGAAGTATTATGAGGTAATTACTGAGGACACTAACGGTTGCAATAAAATCGATACTAGTTATTACGATAACGTCTTTATTGAGGATAGTGATGAGTGCGATAATAGAGATGACAGCGTGAATGCCATCAAAACCAGTAATGAGTATGATAAGAGGAACGATGACATGGATGTGGTTGAGCATAGTCATGCATATAGTAGTAGCATGAATGATGGTGTGAATGTTATCGTGGATGATAATGGGAATGCTAATAAGGAAGATGATGTGTGGGGTGTTGGAAAGGACGAGACAATATGCGGTGATGGAAGCATGGGTATGGTTCATCTGAGATCTAGGCCTTTGGTATTTGGAGACATACGCTGATAAAAATAATAAAATTTTCAACTATTGCAAGAGATTAAATGAAAATAGATGCGTTAGATAGCTTATAAAAATTTCAGTATGGAATTCTATTTTAAGAACTATTTGACGTCTCGTTTTCATTGACTTGATTAAATTATTAACTATTTGTTCAGGAATTGTTCCATTCCTCGACTAAGAACTGTTTTATTTAATTTATTTTGATGGGTTTTCGATGGGATCAAGGTCGACGGCCAGTTCATGACATTAATACCATTCTCGACAATGAAATCTTTTGATGTGTGCTTAGGATTCAAACATAGAATTTTGTCTAATAGATTTTTCGATTTTCCCAGGCTATCATGTTGAATATAATGTTTACAAACTTCACAAATTTCGTCACGTCTTCTGGATTGTTTTTTGAACTTTGAGGGAAACGCGTGACCAACAACAAATACGTCATCCGGAGTTAAGAAACCCGTTCATCTTTCCGTTGAACATAAAAATTGGACGAAAGGTTATGAGCTGCTTTATTAATGAAAATAATTTCAATATGTAATTCTATTGCCATTGTGTTGTAAAATTAGTTCACATCTCCGTTTCATAGAGGATTTTTTCCCACAATAAATCGCTTCAATTCATCTACATCTTTGGGCATTTTTTTCTTCTTCATAATAAATCACATATTTTCTATCAGATTAAGGTCTGTGCTGTTTGACGTCCACTACCCTTCTTGCGTTCAACAGATTTGCATTCTTTGAGCTTGCGAAGATTATTCTCAATTGTACGTAGAGAAATGCCAGTTTTTTTGTGTATTTCTTTTGCAATTTTGCCAATAGTGTGTCGCTGAGTTCCAAATTTAGACTTAACCATGTTACAAAGCTCCACAAAGACAAACTTTTAAATTAGTTCCTTATAGAAATGAGCAATAATAAAAAAAATTCTTGGAAAAAATCAGTAAACAAATTTGCTGATACAAACGCGTTTTTTTATTTACAAGTCACAAAAAAGTTATTTGCAAACCACCATTTTTTTTTTTTGAGACATACTGTATATCACCGACGATTCTAATGTGGGGAAGGCAAGGTGGCGTATGGGTTTCATTGGTTTTATGTCAAGAGTGCTATTAGTTTATTTGATTTTACGTCTATCATGGGAAAATGTATATGATGTATTTTGTTATCAGTTTTTAATACATCAACTATTAAACTTTTTTAGTGTGGTATTTACTTTTGATATACGTAATCTGTTTACCAACTGCATTTCCATATATGCCTAATCTGTTAATGGTAAATGTTTTGTTGCTTTTATAAATCGATTATGATGATGTGTTTATTAATTGTTTGTGTACCATAACATATTTGGTTGACCTACACGTGGGTAAATTGGAGTTGTACAATGTTCGATCATTCAATGGTTAATAGGTTACAGCCACAAAGCAATCGGCTAGCAAGTATGATTGTCATACTTGTCAAGCGAATAACATTCGAAAGTGACATTTTTTTTTCTATAAAAAAAAGACGACAAAAAAATAAATAAATAATAATAGCAAGACTTAGATATAAAAAAAATTTTTTTTACCGTAGCGGGTCTATATTCATCCTTCGATTATCATATTTACTATTTTTTTTTGTCAATAAACAACAAAATGCTGCGGCAAATTTAGTCTTTTGGTTATAAATATGACGATATAATATATGAATATAAAGTTGGACGCATAAAATTTCCATAAAACTTACCAGAAAAGGTAATTGTCGAAGTCAGCCTCGGAAACAGTAAGATCAATTTTTTCCAGATTTTCAGCAGTACATGTGCAAGAATTGACCGTAAGAAAACAAAATAAAGTTTTGATAATTATATTTTGCTTCGCTCACTACGTGACAACAGCCCGTCTTAAAATAGAAATAACTTTTTCTTCTTCATTGCTCCAATAATTTCCGGGGTCAATCTATCGATCGCGTTGATGATATCCTTATCGTCTTTTTTTGTGATAGAGTCAGCAACATTTTTTAAAGTGTTGAAATAGGACAAATATTTTCTTTTAACTTACTTTTTCAACTTTATCGAATAAAATACTCTACCACATCAAGAAAATCCGATTCGATCAATTTACGCACGTAACTTCATTATTGAAACTTTCAACCATTTCCTCCCAATTATTCGTCGAGAAAAGAGATTTTATTTGGGTGTTCTCGGTCAAATCAAGTATATTCCAATATGAGAGGCTATAAGTCGTAATTAAAAAAGTCACTAACGTTCATATATCTATCAATAAACCTAGTTCAAACATTTTTGGGCCTCAGGAATCGTCTTGAAGCCAAGATTACTGTATAAGGTAATTGATCTTAAAGTCATATGATTCTGATCGTTACCAATGGTAACGGGGGGGTTTTTTTTTTTAAGAAAAACTTTATTGACTATTTTTAGAGATATAAATAATCGGAGAAGCGAATGATGCTATCGAAGAAGAAGGAAGTACGCGGATCCTAGGCCATTGAATGCGAGTCCCAGCATCACATTATTTCTTTGCTCTCAGTTTGACGCTTAATTGTTTTATTACAAGCCAGATATGGGCAAATTATTTTTCATTGATAGAGAACACAAAATTTATGTATATACACATAAAACACGCGCACATGTTTAAAAAATTTGAAGTGAAGTCTTTATATTTTTTCGTAAAGTAATAATAAATGAGAAAGGACCGGCCGGCTAAGTAAAAATAAAAGTAAAAAACAATAAAGTAGCAAGGGATAAAAGAAACACGCCTGTTTGTTAAGCCTGCCGAGCCCAACCTATATGATGGCAGTTCCTTCCCCGCTGCTCTTAATTATCTAAGTTATCAACTAAACTACGAGTAATTTCTTTATTATCTACCCATCTCATAACTAACATCACTGTGTTAATCCCCTTTACCATAATAAAAGTTTTCCAAAGTACCCAGTTTCAAATGCATAATCCAAAGTATCCCTTTCTTCCTTATTCGAGTCAAAAGCTCGCTTAAAACGGTTCCTATTTTCTTCAAGAGATGGATTTGATGAAGCGGATGATGTGCTCAGCTGATCAAATTCGACCTGAAGTCTTTGGGCAATTGCACAACGTTGGATTATTTCATTTCCGAGAGTTTCAGTAAAGGTCTTGATCGAAGTGAACTTAGATGAAATGTTTCCAAAATCATTACGGTAGGCTTCTTCGATATTATCAAGTCTTGTGGTCACATTATTGATTATCGATAAAGTTTTCTGCGTAGCCAGCATCACGTGAATTGATTTTAGCGATTTCTCTGGCAAGTTTCTTATCAAGTTCACGATTGATACCCCGCATTAACTTCTTCGTTAAGTTTATTATCAAGTTTATTATTGATTCTGCCGAGCTCCGCAGTAAAAGTAGAATTAAATTCAGCAAGACGTGCGGAAAGTTCGTTGGTGGGTTTAATATTAATTTCCGTGGTAAGATTGCTGAAGATGTTTTCGATTTCCGGTGTATTATTTTTTGCAGCAAGATCATTGACGATTCAATCCCTGTGAATAATGCTGGACCAATGAACAAAAAAACAGCGGTTAAGACCAAAAAAGGCATGCTTCCCGAAGAGTTGAATAATGCCAAACTGGACATGATTAGATGAGATAATTAATGTGCAATATATTTTATAGAGAAGTGAGTTTATTGGTGAATCAAGTCAGAGTTTTTTAGATAGTAACGATTGATTATTTTTATAATATCGCGCTAGGGAAAAGTACTCTTTTTATACTCAAAGATATGGGCTTCGCATAAAATGTTTAACCTAAGTAATTAATAATAATTATTATGTTGCTATATCTAACATCAAAATCTTATGACTGTTAAGTCATAAATTCTACTAATGAAGAAAGGTGGTATCATAAATTTACTGGTTTTTTTCTTGACTACTAAAACAACAATTAGCACTAAGAAAAATCTTTTAGTTTCTGGGTTTGAAACTGAGACAACTGGGTTCTGGACTGAGTGACTGGGTTCTGAACTGAGACAGGTCCCGAACTCGGACACAACATCTCTTCCTTGTCATTAGATTTTCATTTATTAACTACACTACCCTCGGAAAAGTATTTGGTTAAAATTTTCAAGATTGAACATATTAACTAGGCAAAAGAAATTTTTTAAATGAATCTCCTGATTATGAACATATGTGCTACAATGTATAGATAAATTTTGATAAACAAAAGCATAAACATAATTCAACACGAAATGTAAACAATTTGATTGCATTCGACATGGGAAAAGATCGTGAATTAAACGAGTTTGAACGTGGACAAATTATTGGTTTACAAATGGCTGGAAAGTCTCATGAAGCTATAGCTCGTATTCTAAAAGTTTCAAAAAGCACTGTTACGTATACAATTGCCCGACATGCTAATTCCAGTCATGGATCAAGTGCTAAAAGAACTTGAAAAATTATTATACTAAACTTATTGAAAGCATGCCACATAGAATTGAAGCATGTATTAGGAATCAAGGATGGCCTACAGAATATTAAATGTCATGTTTGTGTTAAAAAATTAAATAAATAAAATATTTCCAAGGGTAGTGTATGTTCGTCCATTTTGTTCCAATTTTATTACTTAATTTAGATATTCAACCCAAATTTGGAAAGGGAGAAAATGTTAAGCATTACACTCAGATCATCCTCTCTCCTTGATTGTACTTGAAACTTCTTATTCAAACTATGTCGTTAGCATTAGGAACTGTTAATAATCCAGCAATTAACAACTTGGTCCAATCCTCCTTGGAAAGTAAATGCGAATCCTTAAGGCTTCAATGGATTCCTTGCTCAGATATCGCCGACATAAAACCAACTCAAATTGACAACTACAACGTTCATTACGCTATTTACAAGCGAACGCTGGATGAAAGTGGAGTCAAGGAAACGACGATAATGCTTTCACTACTTGGAAATGGTGAGATATGTACACCAACACTTGTGAGTGAGTTTGCTAGAATATACTCACTTCCAACACACGAGTACAACAATGATGTTAATCAGTTCAGAAGATATTCCAGATGGCTTACGTATCGCAACAAACTTATCAAAGGATTCACCAAATACGATGATAACTATTACATGGTTGCGAATGAACTCTTTTACTACTGTTATTCCCGATATGGATTCTGCTCTGCATGTGGAATACTCCGATGCAGTCCCGTGTGGTGCGTTTGCGGTCATAAATTATCTGGTGGATGGACTAGCAACAATAATAAACTCGATGAGTTTATTAAGAGATCTCAATTACAAACAAACTCTGCAAATGATCACTATTTGGAATGGATTCCATACGATTGTATTGATGTTGGGACATATGGCTTGTATGGTTTACCTACTGATGCGAAGGTTAAATTGATTCCACTTGAGATAACAGACGAGACACATGATTTATATTATGCCGAGGTAAACTATTTACTTATGCG
>CAJVPI010001100.1:0-16698 GCA_910592345.1 Paraglomus brasilianum
CCATATCTGACAAGACCAAATGGTATGGGAAGCGCCTCGTACATGTCTATCAAAGCGAACGGGTAGTCTTTCATGACACGATAAGCAGTGTAGAATCCAGCTGGTCCACTTCCTATGATCGCGAGTCTAGCTGAAGGTTTTGTGGCAACTGGAGCGATAACTTCTGACCTCGAGCCGTGATAACCTTGTGTGTAAGCGCGCAACGAAGCATAGCTAGTAACTCTTAAGATTTTAAACGAAGTTTCGTTTCGGAATGCTAAATTCCGCGAGTAGCTGACGGATAACCGTGCAAACATTCCAAGGAAGCTTCGATCTCGAAGCTGAAAATTTCGAATGTGTAGCCAATCAACTGGCACACAAAATTTTTACTATCGATCATCTTTCCTAGCTGCTTAATTATAATTGGGTTAAAGATATCAAATCACGTTATGTGCGCTTTTCCTCAGGTGAAAATAAACCAAGCCCTAATGCTAAATAGATGAGATTATTTTTGTAATAGCAAGGGAATCAGTGATAAATAAAGATTTAAATGTAGACTTTCTGAATGTATTGCAACGATAAAGTTAAAGCAATTCACAGTTAGACAATTTCCGAGGAAGAGATTATCGATTCTTATTAATATTAATAAAAATTAAAGCCTTTGTCCGTCAAATCGTCTCCTGCCATCTTGATGATATATTATTATACCTACAAAAATGTCAAAGAAAATTTTAATTATTTGGTTTCATTATACTATACATTAACATATGTATAGGGGAAATTTACTGAAAATCCGAAACAAAACAAGTTTCGGTAATACAGAGTCGCGTAGCGTAGAATTTATTGTAAAAAAAGGGGGTTGCATTATAACTACAAGGTTAGTCTAATTTATTGACGTTCTCGTGCAAGCTCCCTGTATACTTACATGTACAAGTCAAGTGTGATCCTCCATTATGTCTTGCGTTAGATGTTTGGTGCTAGTCTACAGGGAAGTACTTGAGCTTAAGCGTCCTGTGTTAGACTGATTAAGAAGAATACATTGCTATTCCTTATTTGTTGATACCCCAAAGTTATAATCTTATAATATATATATTCTATAATAATACCTTGGGGTGTCACTTTTCCCATTCTCATATGAAGCGTTATACTTGTGCATAGTATATTAAATTTCTTTTATACTTGTTACCTGTTTATTTAGCATATTACCTCGTATATTATATCAGTTAAAATTACGCGTGAAGCGCGCGTACGAAGTGCGTGAGACACAACAAACTCCGATTTGAATATTGCATACATTATTTAAGATTGATAATAAATTTTGGGTTATCATCAGTAATTTATATTACGGAAGTGTAGGTGCTAGTAGGTGCCAGTTTTTTAGGAAAGAGTCTTTTGGAGAAAATGCGTTTCGTGTATTAAAATCAGCTCCATTATATGGTTAGCGATCGATCCAATTCAATAACTACGTTTCCATATACGTTGATCTTTCGAACCTGAAAGTTTTCGTTCACTTTTAATAGTATAACCGCACCAATTTCCTACCAATGCATTAATAAATATAGTAGCATTAAGATCGGGTGACTCCTTATCCCGAGACTTGAATCCGAAAAGCAATAATGCATCTTGACGAATCTTGGTAATTGCTATTTTATACTTTATATTATACCCTTTGCTTAAACATAATTACTACACTGTCAACGAATTATATTAGGCTATGTTGAATGATTCCCGTATTACAACTTGAAATTCCCACAAGTCTAAGTTGAATCCACCAATCGCTGATGCAGGAACACCAGCAGGATCTCCATCAAAGAGTTCTGTCGCAGGAATATTCATTTGGTAAGCTGGAATACCAGCCATTGTACAAGGAGGGAAAGGATTATTATTGATATCAGAGAGTCCAACACCCGTGAAAATATGATGAGGAACCCCCATTTCATTGTAGACATAGTACTTAGAAACATTTGCAGGCCCTGACGTCCCAAAAGACCTGACGTCGACTGGAATAGGTACAGGGCAGCGATCATCGCAGCAGTATGATCCACACGAGGTTCATATATCTTGATAGTCAGCACAATCTGAATTGTGGTTCGAACATCAAAGTAAAGTTCTACCTTCCAATGCAGGTCAGGAAGACTCTGTGCATGGCCGACTTCAACTATCATTGTTGGGTATGGTGTTCCTAATCTATCCATTGCCTGTGTGAGTGGAGGCCGAGGACGCCGTACTGGTCGGACCCATGAATCAGGCTCTTTCACATTGTTTTGGTTCAGAATCATGGTCGTATCGTCACCATACCGCAAATCCCGATAGTTCCACCTACCCATAAATACCTTGAACAATGCTGATACTGTTGCGTGAATTACTGTAGGTATTTCATTGATTATGATTTTCCCATCACGAAGATATAGGCGGACCGGAAGCCTCAAGTCGCTTTTGCGGTAATCCAGAAAGTCATCAAGCGACACGTCTTCTTTAACAATGACTTCACTAGATTCAGGTTTGCGTTTTTCCTCCATTTTTGCTGATTCGAGCAAGGATTTCTTTGCTAACTCTACAACATCAGGGGTTATTCCAAGCCTTTTTTTGTATGCGGAGGAAGATACTGAGAACTCGGTGGAGGTTTTCATGTCTGTGTTTTGAAAGTTTTCTTGTTCTGATAATAGTTGTATTGTCTGAAGCATACATTTCCTAATATAGACCTTGAAATGTGTGACAAATAAATATGAAAAGGTGAGTCTTTAATCAAATAGACAACCTGCGGTAGAAGTTTCCCAGTGATATAATAATAACCTTACTTTAAGTGTGTCTGTAGAGTGACAAAAGATAAAAATTTTACGCGTCTTTTGGTTTGAGGGATGGATGGAAGCGGTGATGCAAGCAGTGATGCAATGACGATGCAATGATGGAAGCAGTGATGGAAGTAGTGATCACTTATTACTGAAGATTATCTAACAACCTAAAGTTATAAAAGATTATGTCGGACTTTGGGTATTAAGTAATCATGATGCCCCACTACAAATAAAAATAGACGATCGACGTATTGTATTTTTTGATGTATCTTCTCGCTATAAGGGTAATAATAATATTTTAAGCGTTTAGGTAAAGTTCTGGAACATCCCGATGCACTAAGCGTAATTATCTTATTTATTTGGAGTCCACAAGATATACCTGCCACTAAAATAAAAACGGAAATAATAATTGATTTTATTCTACCATGGACTGAGAATCGAGTTGAAAAGCTAACGGCGAAAGCCATTCATTAACAATATTCTTGGTAAAAAATTTCTACAAGTCGACATTGAACGAAAACAGATACGGATCAATGAGAAAAGAGAATTCTTAATCAATCCAAGTGAAAGAGTTTGGCAATGAATATGTTCGAAAAGGAAGTATTATTGTTCGGGTTTTTTGTACAATTTTTAAATACTGTTTGTACAATACATTATCCGCGTTTTTGTACAATTAAACGTAAAGCATTACACGCGCAAGATAAATGAGGGAGCGCAATATGGAATAATGCACGGGGCTACGCCGATCGGGTTATGTCGTACAATTTATTAGTAAAATTTTCGACAGTTGGCGATTACTTAGTGGAAAAATGAACAGGTCAATAATTTAGCTTAGAAAATACGTTGCTAAAAATAGACCAATTAGTAGCTCGAAAAGATATAAAAGTAGTGTAGGAGTCGGCTAGTTTCGGTGTATTTCGAAGTCTCAATTAGTGTGAAGATCAAGATAAATATTCTGATTCCTTTGTTTATTAATAAACGAGTATCGCATTTACCCTGATCATAAGCTATTTACGTATTTCCCTGAATTATTCGATATTGGTAGAACCGCTAATCCCTATATCGGAGAAGGATAATCGCTTCTTGTCCTGCAATTATCTGAGCAGCGAATTACGATAATTAATTGTGAGAATAACACGTTAAATTGCGGTATACCCCAGACGGACAGACTGTCGAATTAATCATCGGCAGTAGTCGTTCAATATATCTCGAGAGCAGTTGATTGGTGACGTGATCCGGCAAACGGAAGTACCGTCAGCGTTAAAGACTAAACAACAAGTCACCAACTGTCAGTTTGGTTAAGCTATTAGTAGGAGGCGCTACGCTCCGTTCGAAGATCACCGATCACTTTTGCCAAGAAAAATATATAGTCGTGAAAAAACCGTGACCGAAACGCGATTGTATGATCAATATACTGGTAATGAAATACACATAATAATATTAGTAAAATATTGTGGCGTTATAAACGATTTTCTATTCAAAGTTAAGAATAGCATAATTGCAGAAAATCCGACTGAATGTGTTATAATTATTTTCGAATTGAAAGAATATTTTTCATAGTATACAACCCAACAAAGTGGTATAACCTAGAATCGGTATAAAATATTACCATGTCAGCTATTGCAACAAGATGAGCTCAGTCAGTATACTTCTGAGTTGTTTAACAAACTTGCGGATGACAGAAAGAGACGCCTTCGGGATGGGTTCAGATTTAGTGATGAACAGATAAGCATACTGATACCTAGCCAGAGAAATGGCTCAGCGTGTTTTGCGAGATAATCTTAGCGCAGAGGATATGAAAGCTCAAGCTCGTATTTTGGCTGTGGTCCCAAAGATGAAAAATAATAAAATAACATGTAGCTGTTTCAGAAGACTGATTTTGGATCTACCAGTATGAGTTGACATGGAATCAAAGAAAAAATTTCGAATGTATACCTAAAGAAACGATGGTAGAGCTATCACCCAAATACACCGAACAATTGCTATTGAAAATAACAAAGTTAAAAGTTTTGGTGTGTGTATTTCTTAAAGAAACTGTTAGCTTCACAGCTTCTTATAAGACAACTAAACCTTCAGTTGGATGGATGTGGATTGAGGTTGTGTAATAATTATAAATGGTTGGTACTTGATGTATTTGGTGCGCCATCGGCTACTACTGCATAATAGATATCTTAGTAAGCGCTTGGTTGAAGTCAGCATAACGGCCAAACAACACGTTATCACGACGCATAGATTATTACAATTTACCACGCGATTATTATTATCTGTAACGTATTAGTATTGGTAAATTGTGCAGAGCTAGAAAAATCTGTATTGTCCGAATATACTAAAGGAAGCAACAAGAAGCCGAAAAGAACAGTGATGGTTGAAATACGTTCTTCTTATAATAATAATACTATATTTGCAGCTTTATAATATGGTGTAAAGTCGTACACTGTAACAATGATGTCATTATTTTTAGAGTATATTAATATACGGGGTAGTATATTAATATTATTAATATGTTTTACGACTATAATTGATCCACACACCAATATACTAATTTCGGGTGTGGGAAACCAGTTTAGTATCAGCATTAGTATTATGATTATTAACTAGTACCCGCATAATCACAATAATAATAATAATGATAATAATGATAATAATAATAACAACTACAACTACAACAACTACTACTACAATATTAATAATTTCTTGGGTGACATTCTTAGCAGTCTTCTGCTGCTTATTGGAAGGAGCTCTTTAGAGTCACTACCGTTAAATATTAATTGAAATTTCGAGCATTATTTGCGACAGCGCCCCCTTAACGGCCTATTCCTTATGGAGTACATTTTGCATTCACATCCGAATCGGAATATTAAAAGCCAATTCACCGTTCAACTTGATTCTTCAGCCCTTAAAATTCCATTCTGATGGGTGCCGCTTTCAAATTATTAGCAATATGTTTCCTTGTCTTCGCTACGTCCTATTTGGTCATTTTTTTGAATGGCCCACGGCTCTTAAGTTTATGGGGGCCGGCGCAGATATTCGCTTATAGATTCTTTGAGCTGTCCGGACACTCACAGGGACGACAACCCCCTCTAGAAATAAACACTCCAATTAGTTTGCAACAGGCGTACTACGACGAGATATTGCCAAACATTAGTATTACTGCTGTTTCTGGATCAGAGTTGGAGGTTTGTTGATTACTGGAGACAGATTGTTATCTCGACCGCATTCATCAATGATAATGACATATGTTAATTGGTGTAAACATCAGACTGCCGGACTTGGATGTTCAATATGTAAGAAATTAGCGCAATTTGTACACGACGGACTACAAAAAAATATTACCGAGGCCGCAATAATGAAAATTGCCACACCAATATGTGTTGGCTTTGAGAAATTACGAGTGGTAAATAGCGATATGAAATTAACTTGTTGTTAGATGAGTTACTCCACCGGATAATTAATTATTTCTTCATTAATCGTTAGTGCAAAGAGCTCATACCTAAATTTACCCCATGGGTTATTACTGTGTTGGCCAATTCGGTGTTCTTACCAGAGAATATGTGTGCCAAAGCTCACTTCTGCCAGCCAGCCGATAAACCCGACACCCCAGACGCCGTACCACTTCCAGATAGGTCGACAAGTCAACAAAATATACCAAGATCAAAACCAAACGTCCTATTTGATGCTAAGCACTTGACAAAGAAAGAAGATGATGACCGGTTATGGGTTGTGCATTTAAGCGACTGGCATTACGACCCAGAGTATACTGAGGGATATGACTCAGAATGTGGAGAACCAGTTTGTTGCCGTCCGCCAAATAGGTTTGATCATCATGCTAAGCACCCAGCTGGAAAGTGGGGAGATTATCGTTGCGGTACGTTGATATAAATATATTAGAGACGTAATTGAAATAATGTCAGCATTTGTCTAGAGACGATGATCATAATTGCCCCTTTATGCTAGATGTGCCAAAGATATTGATTGAGAACTTGTTGGAATCCTTGCCATCGATTGTGCCCAAGATTGATTATATATTCTCCACCGGGTAATTATTATTTGAATTGCAAAATCGATTCTTACCGATAGCAACATTATCCCTAATTATTACTATTCATTACCATTAATAATCAGCGACCTTCCTCCACACGGTATGTTTCACATGACTACAAAATAATAGGTGCTGTTGTTGTTTCGCTTAAATTTCTAATACACTTTCTGTTCTTTGACAGACGTGTGGGCTGAAACACCCAGCTCAATTAAAAACACAACGGTCGATACATTCTCTGTCTGGAAAAAATTCCTTTCCAAAGCCCCATTCTTTCCAGTAATCGGCAATCACGAAGCAGCCCCAGTGAATTCGTTCCCAACGTCGTCTATGACAGTTTCCTCAATCTCATGGTTATACAATATATTGGCTGATCAGTGGGGTCTCTGGCTAAACAAAGACGTCGAAAACAGCATTCGCGAAACCGGATTTTATTCGGTTAGATTACCAAAAGATAACTTGAGGCTGATTGGATTGAATACCAATTTTTGGTATAAGCTTAACTGGTGGATGATAATTAAGCCACTTGAAGAATGGGATCCCGAATGGCAGTTAACTAAAGTGGTCGGAGAGCTGACTGATGCCGAGGCTCTAGGAGAGAAAGTTTGGATATTAGGTGTAAGTTCAGTTGGTTGAAGCCTTATCATGTTTGACATGTATATCAGATCTCCCTTCCACTCTTACTCACTCGCCACATTCTAATATCAAATGTGTATCTGATTACGGAAACTTTGACTTTTTCAGCACATGTCTCCATCTGATCTGGACGCCTTCCCTATGTATTCTATTTACTGGTCACAAATCGTCAGCAGGTTCAACAATACGATCGCTGGACAGTTCTACGGTAAATGACTTGAAATTGGAACAATTTTTTTGTTCTCAAACCGTACTTCTTTCATTTGCATAGTTGTCTTTATCTTGCATGTAACTGATAAAATGCAAGCTCCATAACTCATCTATCATTCTGTTTAAATGATAGGACATGCACACTGGGATGAATATAATTTGATGTATGATGGCAGTTATTACGAAACTGAAGATGGCAAGCAAAGGGTGCCGCCCGCGACCGGTGTCGCATACGTTGCACCCAGTGTGACGACTTTCAAGAATATGAATCCAGCATTTAGACTTTATGAAATAAACAAAAAGACCAAGGAGATAATGAATCATTATACTTACTATTTGGACGTTGAGGAAGCAAACAGACTAGATAAGCCAACGTGGAAATTGTTGTACGACGCGAAGACCGCTTATTCAATGGCAGATTTGAGTCCACAAAGCTGGCACGGTAAGCGTATATCTGTGTACTAGCACGAGGATGTATGTCATTGTTTCAATATGTTGTACCATTCAATTGCTAACTATGTTTCTATTAACGCAGATTTGAGCGAACGTTTCCTATCAGACGACAACCTTTACGATACGTTTAGGACTCACGCATCCCGAATGCATTCAACCCAGCAATATCCCTTCTGCCATTTCTACGAAAACGCAGAAGAATGTCGTACACGTTTTGTCTGTAAGCTACGTGCCTCAACTTCCAAGAATGGCGGTCCATACTCGCGGCATCCCCTTTGCAAGTCGCAAAAGTGGCTTCCAGGACTACCTGACGATTGGCGCAAGAGCGTACCGGATGAAATTTCTATTAAAGTAGACGTAGATAAATTTATGAAAAGTGACCCCACAGAAATGAAACTTAATTCTATTGAAGAAATTAAGTTACTGGATGTTGGAGCAACTGACGATAACGATGATGGCGTGAAGCTGACCAATTTACCAAATTTCATAGTTAAAATGGTTCTTAGGTTAGTCGAAGGTGGAGATGAGGCCGTTTGTCGTTAGATCGATATTCGGGCCTATCTGTAATCATCTGCAACATGTGTATATAAAGATGATTTAAACGTTAGAGATAAATCAAGAATGTAACAAACAAATAAAGTATTCTGATCGATCGAAAGACGCATAGTAAGTAATTGATTTTTCCGAGTTCCAGGAAAGGGCAACATTAGATTGTTGTTCCAATTTTACCAAACTGCTCCAACTGGTCGAAACCTTTCAAGGAAACTGGAGACGTTTCGTCATAGTTAATAATTGCACAGAATCAACAGAAGTAATCTCTTAGCTACTAACAATCGGGAGATTTTAAAACCGATTACATCTTGTCAATCAGATCACGCAAACAATAATGAAGTGAAATAAAGTTTTTAATAGCGAATTCTAGAATTCTAACAGTAAATAGCATTATACCGTTGTTGATGCTTTACAACAAAGCTTTATCCTGTGCCAATATATTATTGGCTGTGCTTTCAATGCACAATTCTCAATGTTGCAACAGTAGCTTATTTTGTTATATTTATTTAATTTCGTAAATTGAAATAAAAATTATTATTTGTTGGAATCTCATTATAATGAATAGTGCTTATGGGGTATTGGGAGCAATTTATACATACAATGCTTGAAACTCGAGGTCTGACCCCGTTATACAAATGCCTTGTTATACTGAATCCCTCAATCCGACGATTTAGCTATAATGAACAAATGACACAAATAAAAACAGGTTTAGTCCTTGTCTTCTTAGTTCAGTTTCAAGGCTTAAGATAATTCCGCAAATCAACGTTTCTCTGTATTCTTTGTATTGTAACAGTCTGTCAAGCTTTACGCTGAAAGTATTATCTTTACCAGTTAAATGCAAATGGTAAAGCGTGACGAAGCAGTAGTATTTTTGCCGATAATATTTATAAGCTTGGTATTATGTACTGAATTGATTGTTGTTGAGCATGCGTTTTGAATCATTAAAACGCAACTAGAAAATTTCAAAACGATGTCTTATTAGATAGACATTGAACGTGGGGCAAAAATTAACAGAGCCCGGAGATGACAAGTGTGGTTAATATAAACAAAGAAGTGGCAACTATTATGCTGTTAGAGAAGGATGTTCGTTTTCTCTGGTATGCAATTACTAGTTACTTTCATTCACGAAGAATTAAGAAACGTCAAAAAATTAATAACCTAAGATATGCGATGAGCCTACAAGCAATTCACAGAATTTGCTATGAATTTAGAGGTCCTTGGCTGCACGATTTAAACTTAGCCTCAGAGAAATTTTCATAGGGTAGACTTGATAAATGGTACAAAAAATATCAAGTTAGGCTCCTCTATCGGACTCACGCTTGTTGTAGTTTTGTATATTCCGTGAATTTATGGTCAACTCTATACGCGACGATTTCATATGGGCATTCGTTCTATAAATCAATATCTTTAACTAATTAAAATTGACATTCCGTCTTTACAATGAAGGGCTGGCTCCATTCCAAATTGGCGTTGTATCAATGTTCAATATTAACTGAAGGAATAATATTCATGTATGCATTGTAATTGATACAAAAATTATATAGATAATTGGAACGTGCCCAATTTTAATCAATGCTTGTGGAGTGTGAACAGAAGTTTCAACGATTCCAGACATGGAAGCTGTCCTGTTAAAGCTTTTCTTGATGACCATCCAACAGTTCTGACTTAAAGTTTTGGAGTGTAGAGCGTCTTATGCTGGATTTTAAGGTGCGTCTATTATTCTAAATTAATAATGAATTGAACATTATCACACATATAAAAGTAAAGTGTTTCCTAATTCTGTTTATGAGGGTTCGTGTATTCGCAACTTATGATCTGTGTCGGGGTAATCAGCTGACATACAGTAGTGTCATAAGTATCCGAATGGGACAGGAATGAGTAGACGTTTTGAAAATTTCCCTGCGTATAGTATATAACAAACCCTGATTATCTGTAAAACACGCCAGCTCGATCGGATGTCTCCAGAAGGTTTTTCAAACACCAAATATTTTACCTCGAGACATTTATATCCATGCACAACTTGGCCATAAAAATTCAAAATTCATATCTTGACACTTTTCCAGCCTTTTTTTTTTTTCGTTAGTTCTTCTGTACCATCAGAATGCATTCATATAATTGTTGAACAAATTACTGTGACACAAATCTGACAAACAAAACAAAAAAAGATCATGCAAATCGATTAGAAACATGTGGAGATATGGATTTTTGAAGTTTATGTTCGAAATAAAGCGATATGCAGTTTGATATGGTTTTCATGTTTTTTATATGTTTGGAAAATTTGCTGGAGACATCCGATCGAGCTGAAATAATCAGGGTTTGTCATACAATACAATATATGCGCGAAAATTTTCAAAGCGTCTGCCCATCATGTCCCGAATTAGGGGGCGTTCGGATACTTATGGTCGCCACTGTACTTCTCATAATGTTGGATCAGTAGCTAGTGGAACGATAGAAATGTACTGCATATAAGCATATGTAATTTCCACTAGCAAACATTGAATTCTCAGAAAATAGTTAGGATCCCGATCTTGGATCTTTCAATTTGTACTCGTTTTCTATTAGAGTAGCCATATTAATATACACTGACCCCTACCAAAAGTATACGACATGCCTTAATCTTTGTTGTACGTATTCATACGTGTAACATCGATTGAGCCACTTCATCGAACTGTGGCTTCGGAACGATAATGAGACTGAATATATTGCAATTTACACGTACACAGTAAATACGTACAATAAAGATTTTTGAAAGAAAAGATTTTTTATATGTTTTACTAGTAAATTTCAAGGCATGTTGCATACTTTTGGTAGATGAGTGTATTAATAAACATGTAACATCTAAAGATTACTTGTATAACGTCGGTGGTCGGAATAAAAATAATGCTACTATTTGATTTTACTTGTATTTAGTAATTTGCGGTTATTACGAAAGTATTTTATGGTGCCTGGACATACTAAATTCAAGTGCGATGCGATGGTAGCTTTGGATTGATTAAAAAGCTCTATAGAAAAAACAATAGCAGACTGTGTGGATCATATTGTCGAAGTTGTGAAAAGATCGGATTAAATAAGCTCAGTGCTATGACAATGGAAAAGGTTTCAATACTTGGATCTTAATTCCAGGGATTTTCTTTAAAAAACTAAAGGTTTGCAAAAATATAAACATTCTCTTTTTGAAGCAGCTCGACCTAGAGTTGTCAAAGCTCAGATGGTTGCTAATGGTACTTATACAGAATTTAATTTATTAAAACTAGAAAAGCAATAAATAAATCATATGATATTAGAATATAGATTCTGGAAATAGCAAAGGTTGGCGAGCAAAGTGTAATTTTTGTTTCTAAATTTTGATGACCAACTCTCCTTAACTTTGATACTGCTCCTGCTACTCATCAAATGGTAGCTCATAATACTCCTAATAAAAAAAAAAAACAGTTATTTAGATTCTTTGCTTAGTACACATGCAAACTCGATAAGTCGGTCTCTCGATGATTCAATTTTCGGTCCACCATGCATGACCGACTTATCGAGTTTGCATGTGTATTCGTCTTTTTCTTGGTTCATCATAATAATAAGTTGGTGGTAATGGTTTATTATTTTTCGTTCTTGATAAATTTTATAAGTGGGGGTTTTTTTAAAACCTAGATATTCCTCGAGAATTTTGGTGTCATTTATTTTAAAAACGTAAGGGGTTATTTTTTCTCCTTGAGCTTTTTTCTAATTGTGCTATATTTTTAGGTTTCATAATGGATTTGATGTAAATTAGTTTCATATTAATATTTTTATACAGAGATAGCCCTATATAAAATACATTGTCATTGTATAGTAACGCTAAAGTAAAAAAAAAGTTACCTCAACCAATAACCACAAATCAAAGAATCAAAGCTTTTTTGATCAAATGTTCACTTTGTCTGGTTTTGTTGCAGTCTGCCAATATGACATCGTCTGTGAAGCCCTTTTGTAATGTGGCTAACTAGAAATTGTTATAAAAGGTTAGCTGCCTGGTACGATTTTAATTAAGTTTAAAATGTGATGATTCTCTAACTCGGACGCGAAAGATCAAATGAAATATTGAATAAATGTCCTTATTTATTTTATTAAAATGAGATTTTATTCGAGCTTCACTGAAATTCGACCTATTTCGTTCTCATCGGGAACGTAATTAATTTGTTCGCGTACCGCTTCGTCTTGAATACCGAATAAATGCACTTTACGCGGACTAAAATAATAAATCTTGCTTACCTGAATGGGGTACGTGAACGTTTTGTGCTCAATCGTAACTGTAATGAGCAGTAGCATTAACGCTACAATAACCAGCTTTACCTCTTGTTACAGCGTAATTATTATCTACCAATTTTCTCTGTTGTTCTGCTAAATTCGTATTTTGTTGTAATAATTTCTCTTTAACTAAATGTTTTTTTTTTTAGTAAATCTTTCGCTTTTTCCTTACGAGCATTATACTGTAAGCCGTTCTGAACATGTTGGCACGTCACATAAAGCCGTTCTTGGACTCATGATTTGAATATGGCGTTAATTGGTGCCATAACTTGCGGAACGCTTCATATTTTAACAATTCCAACGTGCTATCGTTTTTGAGACCTGCGATAAACCGATTTATCGGCTGGTAATTCGGTTGACGTTTCTACCAGGACTTGGTAGTCCATGAATTTCAGCATAATTCTCAAGAAAATTCTTCACGGTTGTAGCAACGGTTATATCAATGGTTATCTTGGTTTTCCATCGCGGCCTCTTTTTGTATTATACCATTCGTCGCTAGGTGATTTCTGACGTTTTGGAATAAGTGAGTGCGACCAATTCCTAACATATTGAGATATGTACGTTTCGGGCGTATTGTGATCTCAATATTAAAACGTTCTCTTATTAGTACGCGTTTTCTTTTTAAAGACGCCGGCTGGCAGTTATTTCTTCACCATTCATCGCTTTCAGCTGGGCCATTAAAAATACGTCTTGTTCAGACCCAGAGAGAGCTTGAAACGCCTCACGTAACTCGGCAAATTTTTCTCTCGGGTCTTTTTTCAGCAACCACAATTGCAACCTATCTCCAAGAAACGTATTGCTTTTTCGTATTCGTTATAATTATATACAGGTGATCCTATATACAGTATAAATTTTATCCCTTATTAGTTATTCCACTGCTTTTATGCATTATTTGAATTGGAACTGATTCAAGAAATCAGGGACAGTAAATTTTAAATCTTATTTGGAGTGTCTTTTTAGTAACATCATTGGCAGTTTGTAATTAAATAATTCATGTGTTGAGAACCATTTAGATGGGGTTCTTTTATAATAACTTTCTCAAGCATAATCCTTCAGCTGAGGCAGAATTTTTTTATTTATTGAGTTACAGGATATTACACATTGTACGAGAGTTCTTAATTAATAGTCTTTTCATTCCAACTGCTTTGTTCATCAGTGTATCTGTATTAAAGGTTTATGCATTGCAGAATTTAAATTAGCATACATGTTTGAAAATAGTGGATTATATTTAAGCAATGCAAGGATGCTGATCATATACAGTGGTGTGCAAAAAAAAACGACAATTTTTCAAATCGTTCTGGTTTCACAACAATCGCACCAATTAAAGTGTACTGCACATCATTTGGAAGCTAAATAGCAGTAGATTTTATTTAAAAAATTAATATGATATTCGTTCACCATTTTTCTTAATCTCGTTACAACGCTGTGGCATTGATTATTTAGAAGGCTATTTGGAATTTTGTCCCACTCTTCACCCATAAAACGTTCTAATTCGTTAATGTTTTTTGGCTTATGTATTTCTACATTCCTTTTAACAATCACCCAAAGGTTTTCAATGGATTTAGGTCTGGACTATTAGAAGGTCAGTCCATAACCTCTGGAACATTGTCTTTAAGAAATTCTTGGGCAATGCGACTAGTATGTTTCGGGTCATTGTCCTGCTGCAGTCGCCAATTGCCCCTTAACATGCCTTTTATCTCTGGAATATGCTGTTCCAATATTTCTGTGTAGTATTTTCCATCCATTATGTGCTGAAAACAAGACCACCCCACGCGAATATTTTACTTCAATTTTTTGGCATAGGGCGGATTGGCCTCGCATTCTTATACCAATGCTTTATGGTGTTACAGTCTTTCACTTCTTTCTTTAATTCTATAGGTTTCTGGTCATTTTGCCTTGCGCTGCACTTTTTTCTGCCAAGATTAGATCAGTCCCTCCTCGGACATTTCGGTATATTTCTGGAACAGTTCGTTTCGCTCTGCGCGCATTTTGTCAAGTAAACGATCGCTTTTACTTTCATTGCTGTGGTCGTTTGTACTTTCGTCGTCATCTCCTGTGCCGCCATGTACAGCCCACATTGCTCTACCCTATGTACACACTACTCTATGTCACCAACACCCGAGTCACAAAGTCATTATCTGCTTCTGGTTCTAAGAGATTCTGCAGATACTCATCGTCATCTTCACAGGTTGGTAGAATAGTAACTGCTTCTGCTTTCTGAATAGGGTTCCTAGTAAAATACCTACGCAAGGTCACCTTTTCGTCTTTCGTGAGAGCAAGACGAGTACAGTGACAAGGTCTTCTTAATCAATGACGTATTATTAGGAACTTTCTAGACCTTTTCCCAATGTAACCATTGTTCCTATGCAGAATGTGACCAATGATAATCGATGCGCAGAAATTCGCGTTTGTTTATCCGCTGTATGATGAACAAACGGATATTTTAACAGCACTGGTTAACTTACTATTACTTCAGAAATTAACCGCAACGCATAAATATCGTGTGTAATATGGTGCCTTGAGCTTTCTTTAAAATGCTCCTTATAGTGCTGCAATTTTTTGGTTCCATGGTGTAGTAAAATTTATATTTTTTTTATTAATATAGGCATAATCTCGTATTGTAGTTTCTAGGCAAAAGTTACCCTCAATAAGTTGAACGCTAGTTACATTTTGGCGTGAGTAATCAAAATATCATTAGCCAAATTAGTTAACCTTGTCGGACTAGCTTACACCTGGGAGAGCTGCGGTGCACTAGCCGTTTTGGGATTTAGTTCGTTTCCAACGGAAGCTTTCGCTCTTCCTACTTTAAACGAAATATAGTACAATTAGTGACCTTTTACCCAGGCTTTCAATACTCACAATGTATATTATCGCTTTTGTATACGCTGTCCCTGGATTATTGTTTAAACTCGAGTATCTCAGCGATTTCCGTAGTGGGATTAGATCTACGGCCTATCGGAACGGAGAATTATACTATTTAAAGGCGCTAGCAATTAATTAAACAATAATCCTAATTGCAAAAGTACTAAATAGAATTTATCGGCAAGATTAAATTCTATTTGCCGCTGACGGGGAAAGCGTTTTAAGAATATAAAGAACTATTCTATTTAGCAACGTCTTGCTGAAGATATGATTCGAATGATCGGAACGATGATTTTTAGCTACTACCAATTATCGTTTCACTAAATTTTAACTGTCCAAGTTTACGGATAAATGGGGTAATTTGTGTTCTGTCCAAGTTTTTGGATATATCTGGACAATCTATTTTTAACTGTCCAAACTTTTGGATATAAGCGGATAGTCTGTGTTTTTGGCCCGTTTTGGCAACATCTGTACCATGTCGTGCAATTATCGGTGGCTGTGTTACTTGGATTGGAGATTTGAGGGGAAGAATACGTCGCACTTCAGCACTTAGGCCTCGATCCCGACAAGCCACATCAGCCTCTCATTATGTCACATAGTACATAGTCAAATTAAAATGTTGCAGCATGCCCCATATAAACATAATTCATCATTGTCAATTCATTTAAAAAATTTTGTTGCCCAGTTAAATATGTATATTGATATATTCAATCTTGAACATTTTAAAAAATGCTTGACCAAATACTTTTTCAAGGGTAGTGTACACTCCCCTAACAAAAGTCATGAGACTGTTCTAAAATTTACTAGTAAAACATATGAAAAATCCTTTTTTCCAAAAATCTCTCTTTCTGCAAACATTATATATGTGGCAATAATTTTTATATGGGTTTGAAACTAATTGAC